>PVJO010008452.1:0-75280 GCA_004026905.1 Hystrix cristata | reverse complement strand
TTCCTCAGTGCTTACCACATTGTCCTCCTCAGTCAGTGAGGGCCCTTTGTTATTCTCTCCACCCATAACATCTTCTCTCGTATCATGTTTATGTCTGTAAACATGACAGCATCCTGATGTACAGTTCAGTATCATGTGCATAGTTATTTGTTATAAACGGTGTTGTGTAACCAGTTTCATTCCTCTACCAGCTTTTCTGATTCCACACTGGCACGGAAATCTAGCCATGTTAAAATACTGGTATGCGCAACACCATCCTTTACTTTCTGTGGCCATCTCTGTGCTGCAGACTGCATCCGCCACATTTTATGCTGCTGTTCTACTGCTAGTAGACCCGCTCGTCAATTCCTGCCCCCTGGCACTACAGTGACCTTCTCTGTATGTGCCCTGGGCTCAGATCTGAAACTGAATTCCAGATCCCATGCTAGACATACTGAATCCAAGTTTCCTGAGGTGATGGACCTGTGTGGGGACACTGGACCCACTGAGGAAAATCTTTCCCTAACCTCAGCCCTGAGACAGTATGACTCGAGAGTCATCAGAATCTGAAAGGTTTTGACTCAGCCCAGCAAGTAGAGAGAGTATATTTAGCTTCTTACCACCTGAGGCTTAAAGAGGCTTTCTGGATGTCAAAATTGTGTGGTTTTTCACATCATCTGACCTTCATGAAAGGCAAAAGGCCAAGATGTCTTCTCAAGAGCCCCTTCAATACTAAGATTCCTGGTCTTCCTTTAAATGATTCTTTAGCTTGATTTAATCATTTCATAATGTATAGAAGATCAAAACATCGTCTTGCTCTGTATAAGTACGTACAATTTTTGTCAGTTATACCTTGAGGCTTAGAGGAAAAAATTCCCTAGTGAGTTTATGCACACACACTGAAAGTTGCCTTCTAATTTTATTTCATGTGTAAAATCTAAAGAAGAAGTAACCTCCCATTACAAATTATGAGTATCTTCAGTTGCACATGTCCTGAATGAATTCAATACATTTATGTTGCATGGTCATTTTGAGTTTGGAGAATGGCTAAAAGTCACATGGTACCAGAACCAGTGAATAAGGTGGATGAGGACACACCATATTTTTACAAGCCTGCCTTTCATAGTTTTTATCACACCTGATAAAGACACTCATGAAAGAGGACGTCCAGAACTGCTTCATTCATATCCCAGAATGATGGGATAAATGTGTTCAAAGCAAAGGGGAGTATTTTGAGGATAATTAATAGCACTATGTCTTTTACTGTAATAAATTTTTTTAATCCTAGTATGCTCTCACAGAGTAGTAAACCACAAAGTGCCACTGCCTAGTTAGATGGAGGGTCTTCAGACCACTGTGATTTCTCTCTCAGACCCACCCCCACTGGCATACTTGGATTATAAAGATATTCCTTCATTTTATAGACCTGAATGATTTCTTCAAAAAGAGGGAGTCATTGGAGATGACCAAGCATCTGAAATTTTTAACTCTTGGAGAAATGGGCTTATAGGTCTAAAAAAAAAAAAATTGAACTATCTCCCCACAAACATTGTACAGTTAGTTATTCTTGCTCTTATTTTGCTTACATTTGCATAGATACCCAGAGTAGTTAGGCCTCAGGTATATGATAATGTACTTTCCCACATTCTTTCAATTTCATTCAAATATTTCTTCATCATACATAACTGAATGAAACTATGCTCCAAGTCTTGGCACCACTCTATCAGAATTCCAAAAGCTAATGTGAAAGCCGTGATGATTTTTGAGTATTTATTATGACCAAGCACTGTGATAAGTGGTTTGTGAGCATTTTTCCTATTTTATTCTCACAGCCTCCCTTTGTGTGAAGAATAACAGGTTCCCCAGAAGCAGATGAGATGACGAATCACAAGCGAGCAATTTATCTAGGAAGTGCACTTGGATGAGACCCTCAAAGGATGGGGAAACAGGGAAGGATAAGGAGCCAACCAAAAGAGTAGCAAACTCCACCTAGTCTCAAGGGGTGCCGGGTGTATAAAACGGGCCACAGAGCAGGCTCTGGGACTCCTGCAGTGATGGTCTGGTGCTCAGGCAGTGGAGAAGGGGTCAGTGCAAACTCCTGGATGTTTCACATCCTCTGGGACTGGAGGGTAGAAGCAGTGGCTCCAGTAGCATACAGGAAGTCCTGCAATGAGAGTCACAGATGTGACCTCTTAAAGGAAAATGGAAGAATAAAAGGATCCAGGGGAGAGACACCCAGAAAAATAAAAAGATCCTAGGATACCTGGGGAAACACAGGTTGATCTGCCCACTGACCTGGGCAGTGGGCAGATCCCTAAACAGATTTCAAAACCCTAAACACCATCCTGGACTATTTGATCATTTAAATATACTTTCTCCCCGCCAGAACTCATTTGAAATTTGATTGTGTCAGTGCTGGAAGGTCAGGTCTCAAAGAGACGATTAGGTCATTGAGAGGGAAGGAGTACTCCCTCTTCAGAACTGTCTCCTTAAACAGAGTGAGGCTGCCCCTCCTGTTCTCTCTCCTCTCGCACTTGCCCACCTGCCCCTCTGCTTTTCCCCTATGTTATGATCCAGCAAGAAACCCTTTCCAGATGTGCCCTCCCTCCAGCTTGGACTCCCCAGCTCCCAGAACTAAAAGCCAAATAAACTTGTACTCTTTATAAGTTACCCAGTCTTGGACATTTTGTTATAGCAACATTAAACAGGCTAAGAGACAGATGAGGAACATGGAAGTATTATGGGTTGATGGCTAAATATGGTTGAAAAATTTCATCTTCTTGTCGCTATGTCAAAAAACTTCTTAAATCAATTTGAACAGCATCAAAAGTTAAGTTAATATTAATTTTTCAAAGCTACAGAACATCAATCATTTTTCCTCCCCAAAATGTACACAAGTCCTTATTTGAAAGGACATGATTGAATTTTACCTAAATTGTGCAAATTTTATAATAATTTCCTTGAACCGAAACAAATTTCTGCCACACAGCATTTTGTAGGCTTAACAATAATTTCTTCCCAAAAAAAGGCCCAGGATGACAATTTTCATTCTCTCTTACCCCACCCAGCATCCCCCTACAGAATCAACCCAGAAGGAAAAACTAAAACTAAAGATTTAAGGTAGACTTTTAAATTTTTTATTTCAGTATCAACTACCTGGTTTCCACGGAGCTCACTGCCTGATTTTTTTTTAATTTTATTTGTTACCTAAAATAAAAATTTTAATAAATTATCAGAGCAGTCCTCCAACTGCTCAAATCCTAATCAACCCAGCCAGGTGCACCATCTTTCCAGGGACCACTTTTCTGGTTTTCTTCAAACAATCATGTGGGGAATGGAATGGTTCTATTCATCCTTAGATCTTGCAGCTTGCTCAGAGAGAAGAAGGAAAATAACCATTTGAGCTCAGCCTAGAAGGGTATCTTCTTTTTTCTCATAATTTGGCTTGTTTCGGAGTGACGGCACATTAACAGTAGAGGTTAATGATGTCTCTGTGAGTCCTGGTGATCTGAAACTGCCTCTTTCCGTATTCTAAAGCAGAAATCAGCACGTTCATCACCAACTGGGATAAAACGCTCCTGTCTTAAGAATATTTGGTACCAGCAGGGCCATCAGATGATAGACGTGCTTCCCTTAAGAGTGTTTTGACCCAAAATCCACCCAGGAAGTTGGCCTTCCAGATCTGAAGATAATTCTAGATCTCATTTCTCCTAAAACAGACCACCTAATAACAGGGCCCCCTTGAGCCGGGAGAATACACAATACCCAGCCCTGATCCCATCCTCCCCTGCCTCGCCCTACCCTGAACTTCTCGGCCTGGCCCGGTAGAAATTCTATTTGGCCAAGTTATATCATATGCAAACAGATGATACAAATGAAGGTAGATACTTTGTGGTAGGACTTGCAGAAAACATCCAGTTTTTAAATCCCACAGAGGTTCATGCTGTGATCTCTGTAACCCAAAATCTCTGGCATAGAACTGACTTCCTCATCCAGGGGGTGGCTTTATTTTCAGTACTGGAAATCTCTTCTACACCAGCATGGTGCTGTCTATCTACCTCTTAGCTCGGGAAGCCTGGTGACCATATGTGGATTCAGCCTTGCCAGTGACTTGATCTGAAGATTATCACAAATTATTTCAATTCGTCTAGGACTTTTTAAATTTCTATGTGCCAAAAAAGTAAGAGGCCAATCTTTGGCCTCAGAGAGCATCTAGTATCTGGTTGTACATACTTAAATGATAACAGTAAGAGAGCAAACCAAAATTAATGCTGCAGACCAGATGTGGAAAATAGTTCAAAGCAGCAGGGCATGACTATGTGGTGAGGAATTCTGAGGCACGATCCAGATCCAAGGCCAAAGAATGCTAAGATTGCTTAACAGTATCTGGGAAAGGGGACTGGTAGCATAACTGACAAGTGTGTTTTCGTTCCACAAATATTTATTGCACTGTTTCCTACCTAATATGTGCTGGGCACTTCTCTAAGAATGCAGTGTCCTTGTGGAGTTTACATTCCATGCTGGGAGGCATGCAGTGAAAACTAATAAATGTGTAGTTTTTATCAGACAACCACTCTGGAAGAATAAAAAGAAAAGGATGGCAAATGATTAAGAGCACCGTCTCAGACAAAGGTAGAGAGGGATGGCCTCTCTAGGAGGGTGCCATCTGAGTAAAGACCTGAATTAAGTGAGTCAGAATTTGGAGAAGGCAGCGCAGAGATAGTTGATCTCAGTTAAGACCCAAAGGCCAGCAATGACTCAATAGCTAGTGGCTGGAATCATCTGGAAGCATCTATGCTCAGGTATTTGGTGGTTAATGATGGATCTTGGCTGGCACCTCAGCAGGGCTATGAAGAAAGGTCTCTCTACGTGACTTAGGTGAGGAAGGGAGTCAAGGAAATACCTGAAGGAAAACACCCAAAGGCCAAAGGAAGCACGTGCGCAAAGACAGGCAAGAACACACCTAGTACGCTAGAGGCTGGTCCGGAAGACCAGCAGCAGAGAAGCAGGCATGGGCAATGGTGGCCGAGCATGCGGGCAAATCCTGTAGGGCGGTAGTTACGTTAGAATCACCACGTATGTTTTGTGAAAGTTCAGACATCCTGCTGCCTGCCTCTCCAGATCTCTTACTGGCTTTTAGTGCCTCTAGTTCCTCCACTGAAAATAATACTGTAGCTGCTGCTGCTGCTGCCACTGCTGCTGCTGTTTATGGAGAAATATTTGATTTTTGAGTCTTTTCTGAACCAAAGGACACTAGTTTAAGAAGTTAAGTCCCTTGCTGGGTGTGGTGACACCTGCCTGTAATCCCAGCACTCTGGGAGGCCGAGGCAGGAGAATTACAAATTTGAGCCCACCCAGGGCAACCCAGTACTTCAAAAGAAGGTTGGGGGGGGGGGAGTGGGTGAAAAGGGAGGGAGAAGAGAGAATTGTTATTGCTGGTGTTGAAGTCAAGTCCTGCTGTGGAGAGGCCATGTGAGGAATGAGAGGGTACTATGGCCTTACAGAATTCATTTCCTGCCTGAGAAACCCACTAGGAAAACAGCTGAGCCCCATGCATGCCAATAATCTTTAAACTGTTTAGGCTGCTAAAATATGGTGACTGTCCCACTTGGAGTCATAATCATCTTAATGGCCAAGACAGAGGTGAAATGTTGCAGGCCCCACCCATTCGGTGTGGGCTAACGCAGGCCTCGGGAGGAAAGTTCAGCCAGTGTTTCTGGTGGTAACATTTATATGAAAGAAGATGAAGTAAGGTGGTAGAACTCTGCTTCCTTGCTCTGAGCCCAGACACCCCCTCAGGGACCTCTCCTCTTCCTCTGGGCTTGGAGCATCCTTCATGGCCTCTTTATCTCCTTTCTCTCCCTTCTCCAATCAAAAGCCAGCTCTGGAAAACCATCAAACACATTCCAAATAATGGTGCCAGATGGGGGCAACATTATCTCCCATTTCCTACATACGTTATTCCTACCAGGAGACTTGGCTGTCCTCCTGCTGAGCTGTGCAGACCGGATGGCCCTTTGACCTGGATGGATGGACCTTTTAAATCACCCCAAGGGATAGAAGACAGCGACAGCACAGGAATCCCAAGATTGTATCAACACTATGCCACTCACTCAGAACCCAGCTGCCATCCTCCAAGAAAGCCCAAGCCAGCCGAGGCGGGGGTGCCACACGGAGAGACCCAAGGAGGGTGTTTTAATGAACAACTTCACTGAGGTCTCAGCCCAGAGCTAGCATTATGCAGCAAATGTGCAAGTGTCGACTCCTGCAGTCGATCGCAGTCACTGAGCCATCCTTGGATCTCCGGGCTTCCCACCCAAGGCCCCAGCATTGTGGAGCAGAGACCAGCTGGCCTTGTATCCTCTCAGAATTTCTGACTCAAAATCAGAGTGCAGTAAAATGGTTGCTTCACACCACTGACTTTTGGGGAGGGTGCATTATCCAGCAAGAGTAACCATAACAGATGCTTCAAAGTGCCTTTCTCCTCTCACCGAACAATGATGGGAGGTTGGTGTAAAGTTTTGAGTAGTCAGGATCAGGTCCAAATCCTTACCAAAAGATGATAATCTCTTAGCCAGCCGTTTCTTCGTCTATAAAATGTTGCGGAAAATGAAGCCCGGCATGAGTATGTAAATGAATGTGTGAAGTAAGCCCTCTATCTCCCCTCCCCTCAGCCTCTCTCCCTTACTCCCCAAGGACTGGAGAGGCTTTGTGATGTAGTTCAAGGTCCTGTACCCAGACAGTAAAGCTTCAGGTAGTGGCCGTCTTCCTCCTTGGGTGTCCCACCACACAGGTCTCTGAGTTTCTGACAGATTTATAGCTGATTTCTCCAAGATGGCCCAGAGCACTCATGCAATTACTAGAAGCAGCCATCTCAGTTTAGGGATGGAAAAGAGTTGGGCTTTGAAGTTCTATAATTACACGCATTACTTACTGCTTGCTTGTCTACTTTACCATCAGAACAAGAAGTGGCCACTCGGCCTCCCACATGTCGCCTCTGAAAATAGTCTCTTGATGTTTTCCATGTAATCTCATTGTTCTACCTT
The DNA here is from genome assembly GCA_004026905.1 of Hystrix cristata. Classification (NCBI taxonomy): domain Eukaryota; kingdom Metazoa; phylum Chordata; class Mammalia; order Rodentia; family Hystricidae; genus Hystrix; species Hystrix cristata. The sequence continues at coordinate 68,255 of PVJO010008452.1, read as the reverse complement.
TGAACCACCCTCTGGGTGAGCCTGGCTACCCTCTTACTGTCTCTTCTCCCTGATCTAAAGTGGCTGTGTGAGTAGGCAGAGGATATGGGGTAGGAAGAGGTAGGAAGGAACAGACACCAATTAGTAAGCCCCAAAGCAGGGACAAGAAGCAGAGGAAGGGAATGTTGAGGAGGGAGAAAGTCTCCCTTTTCCCAGGATAACCTTTCCAAAAACAGACATCCTGTTTCTTTTTATTGAAATCACTAACTCATATGTATTCTTGGGCATCTGGCACTATAAAGTTTCAGATGCTCTGCCCTTGGTTTTTACAAGAGAGGAAGCAAGCTCTCCTGTCTCTTCGTATGAGGGAATTAATCTCATCATTAGAATTCTACCCTCATGACCTGAGTACCTCCCAAAAGCCACATCTCCAAATATCATCCACACTGGTGACAAATCAGGAAGAAATGAGACACCAACATGCACTTCATAACCATGCCTCTCTCCACAATGGCCGGGTGTCAGTGTGACTGCTCCAGAGCCCCTCTCAACCCCCACTCCTGCCATACAGAGCACTAGCTGACGTGGTTGGTGACAGCACAGTCTCCACTGGGCCAGGGTTCTCAGTCTGTCTTTCCCCTGCCTGGAGGAAGTGAGGGAAGAGCCACAGCTTTCTGGGTCAGGACTGCTTTCTGGGTCAGGCTACCAGTCTTATGCACCTCACTTTCTGCCAGACAAGGAGCCAGCTCCTGCCCTCTTGAAACCAGCTGTGTGTTTGGAGCCTGCCATGACACCCAATACTTCCCACAGGCAGGGGGCTCAGGCCTGGGTATGAGAAGTAGCAGGAGGCCTGCATTTGGCCCAGGGCCCTAGCCAAGGTCTCCAACCCGTCTTCACCAGTGAATCCTGGAAATCAGGATTACTAGGCATTTTACAACACACACAGCTGAAACTTCGACCACATTTGGGCTCCTCATCTCTCCTTTCCACCAGTTAGCAACTGGGAGCATGAAGAGATGACTAACTGGCTTCCCAAGCAAAAAACATCACTCACGTCTTACAGACCGTGGGCCCTGCCGTGTCTCACAGCAGTCCCAGCGGGGAGGTCCTCCAGCTAACCCTGCTCAGAGTGAGGAAAAGCAGACTCGGGCAGGATAAGCCATTCACCCAAAGCCACCAAGTCAATAAGTCGCCCTGCCACCAGGCAGGGTGGGAATTCAGTCTGTCTGGGCCCTAAATCTTCTCCCAAGTGCTCTACTATCATACGGAGGTAGAGGAAGAGCCCCAAGCTGGGCCCGCATGGGCTCCGTGGCTGTATCTTTGCTCTGTAGAGAGGGGGGCAGCTTCTCACTGGTTTCAGCTTAGCTATGTGGCTTTGTTTCAGCTATGTACCTTCTCATCTGCTACATAGCTTCCTATTTGGGGAAACAGACCCATGGAGGCAAAATAACTTACTGGCTTTACATAACCAATCCCAGAGCAAAAAGATTTGAACTCTCTTTGGAATCCATTCACCATTTCATTTGCACCCTACTTTTACTCGTGAGGATCCCAAGGGCCAGTGAATATGGGCAGTGTGCCCCAGGCCACATAACGTTAGTTTGGGTGACTGAGTCCAAGGCTGGTTCCTCTGGCTTGCGTCACTTACTCTCAGGTATTTCTGCATGCTGTCCACCCTAATTTCCTCTGACTACAGACAAACCCTCTTAGTGTCTCCATGAGCCCACACCTCCAAACTGTCTCCCACACCTCCAGAGCCTGCTTATCACGCACTATGTACAGAGAACCCCAGTGTAGGCTTTCAGGGTCCTTTTAATGCAACGCGCATCCTATTTCCACTTTACTGGTTGGCTAACGTTTAACCTGTGACGGGATTCTGGAGTTGTCCAAAGTTCACCAGTGCTGTAATCTGCAGTTACAGGTAGAGGAAGAGCCCCGAGCTGGGCCCGCATGGGCTCCGTGGCTGTATCTTTGCTCTATAGAGAAGGGGGCAGCCAGCTGGATATGGGTGTTTCTTTACTAACCCCTGTTTAGCAGATACCTCTTTTGTAGAGATAACAACTACTAACAAGATAACAGGGAAGGAACCTGTTCTCTGCCCTCAAGTGTCTTGGCAGCAAATGCTGAACGTAGGAGGGTGGAAGGGACCTTCAGGGGTGCCACGGTGGGTAGAAACCCACCACGTGTCCTTCAGGGGCACCACAGTGAACCCAGTAGGAGATCCTAGATAACAACCACCAGCATGCGAAGCACACAACACACTGGGGATTCAGAAAAGCTCCACACCACCAAGACGGATGGCCGAGAAAGAGTGTTATCTGGGCTCCATCCATGTTTATTCCCCACCCCAGCACAAGCCTTCTTCCTGTATACAACACTGCTGTTCTAAACCTGGCTGTTCACAGCAGGACTGAGAACCTCGGTCGTCACTTGGTACACCGTGACAGCTAAACTGGGGAGAATCACGTGCAGCAGCATCACCTTCATGATGAGTTAAAACTGGAAGTGAAGGTCCAATCCTGCAGCCAAGTCCATCAGGCCGTGAGACAGCACCACCCCAGAGCTTGCAGGTCCCAGCAATGAAAGCTCATTGTGAGGATCCTGAAGCATATGCTGTTGGAAGGAAAACAATGAAGACATCCCAAGTCTCACCCCTCTCAGTTCTGGGTCCTGGGCAGTTCACGGCCTCCAGCAGGGTGCACAGCAGCGCCCGGGGCTGATCCCTGAGCTGGGAGACCCGCTCCTCACTGTCCACTCTGCATTTATCCTTCCCAGCTAAAACACAGTGAGTGGGATTTATGTGACACCATCTAGTACTAAAAGCCTTTCTTGGGCCAAGCCAGCCTCCTTCGCCCCAAGGACATTTGCTTTTTGGATCATTTGACCGTGCCCAGTTCCAGCCACTCTCACCAGGAAACTACTAGTTTCATTTTCGCAACAAAGCATTCTATGTGAGTTACAGGTACCAAGGCAGGAAAGCAAAGCAAAGCAGATGAGTCCACTTTCTCAAAAGTTGTCTGGGTATACCAGTGAGCCTCCACGTGCCTCTCTCACTCTTCTACTATGCTCACCTTAGTTCTTTTGCCCACCTTAGTTCTTTTGCCCACCTCTGGAGTTATTCTCCCTTAGACCAGGGCTTGGAAGAAAATCCCTCTGCCCCTTGGGGAAACCCGGTCCCCAGGTTCTGCCTCTGAGCAGCGAGCTTTCCAGCAGAGACCCAAGATGCAGAGGAGACTGGGGAAGAAGGACAAGGAGGAGGACAGAGTGACTGGAGCCAGGGGACAATCCAGCCGCAGCCCTTTGGCACTGACTGCTGATCATCCAGGTCACATGGCGCGGAGTTATTGAATTTAGGCAGCTGTTGCTCTTCGGCTTAGCAACTCTCTTGGGACCGTGCTCTGTTTGCTCCTGGCTTTCTAGGCTGCCCCTGCTGCAGGCAGAAAGAAGGCACAGTCCTAGAGCCCTGGGATTCGCTGCTGCTCTCCTTTTGACCCGTTGGGAAGCAGTTAAGTCATGGTTTGACAGCTTTGACTCTTTTGGAAAAAGCATTCAGTGTTATGCTCTCTAATTAACTTCCTTTTTAAAGCAATAAGGTATGATGACTCCCTCTAAATGTTTTGACATTAGAATCATCAAAGGAACATTTGAAAATTACAGATTTTTCAAATCAGAATCACTAGAGAAAGGGGCAGCCCAGGATTCTGTATTTTTTTAAAGCTGTCCATGAAATTCTGATGATGAGCCACTTTGGGAACCCAGCAACACTCAAACTGAGATTCGAGGGAAGATCAGGAAACTCTCCCCAGTAGCTCTTTATGCAGGTGATAGGCCTGCAGAAAGGTGTCCCCTGGGATGGTGAGTTTGCATTCAAATGCTTCAGGAAAACCTGTGCTGTAGGGGTGGAGAAGAGACAAAAGAAGCCTGTAACTCCCCAGCCCACTGCAAAAATGTTAACTGGTTCACAGTGGAAAAGGATGCTATAAGCAGAAACCAAGTGGCTGCTTCATAATGAACTCTAGTCACAAGCAGTAGGGCCCCTGAATGAAAGCCACAAGATGAACACTTACTTCCAGTCATGAACAAATCGTTAAATCTTCAGGAATTTTGCATTCCAGTTAACATCAAATTGTAATCTTGAAATCAAACATGGTGGGAGTTTTACACATGGGAATTGGCCTTTCTCTTTTTCTGGAAAGCTCCTCGTTAAACATTTACCAGGATCCTACTGCCTTCTTCCCATGATTTGGAAATACAGTGCATTTATAAAATAAAATAAAGCCACATGACTGTGAGGCCACCAGCAGCAGTGATGGGCATAAATTGTCCTCCTCAAGCAACATGGAGACAGGTGACACCAACAATCAAGGTGATTCAAAAGAACACAAGTGGATTGATTTGAGTACATGTGAAGTACGTGAGACTCTCGGGAATTGGCTGGGAGATTTCTACAGGTGGAACAAACAGGCTGATGTAGAAGTAAAAGCTAATAGGGTCTTAAAATCCCCACGCTAGGGACTTGGAGGTTGCCATAGAAACTCCAGCTGTGGCCTTCCTCACAGACCTCTCTGTGTTCTCTCCTTAGTCCTGGAGATGGAACGCTCACTGCACTCTGTGTGAGGCTGACTATGGTAAGGCAGCTCTACTTACTAGAAAGCCCCTGCTCACGTCGAACAGAAGTTTCCTTCTCTCTCATTTCCCCACAAGCCAATTTTCTCTCTGGAATCTTCCTTCTCTTCACTGCATGGTTTCTATGGAGTCACCGCTGCCCTCTGCCGGTGCAAAAGCGCCTACATCACAGTGACCTGTGGGACTTCTGCCCCATCCACAATCCCATCAGGGAGTGTCTCCCAGGTTTGTTTCCATTCTTGAATGTTCCGCTCCCAAGGGCTGCGCTAGCAAAATAGCACTTTCGCCAGACCGAGTTTTTCTCTCCCTTGCTGTTTAGCGTGATCTCCATTATTCATGACCTCTTCCAATTTTCTTAATGCCAAGAACTTTGCTGCCAGAGGTGCAGAACTGGTTTTGTGGAATGGTTTGCACACACTGTGATGCTCTCATTTACGTATCTGAAAGGATTTTACCCTGGGCTGGGCATCAAACTAGGCCAGAAAGTAGAGGACACCGGGTTTCCGGGCCACATCACCTTGGAAACCAGGAAGCTCTGAGATAAAGCCCAAGAGTACCCCATAGCAAACTCAGACCTCCTCCCCCTCACTGGGTAAGTGAGACTCTGAAGGTCAGTGCTGCGGTGTGCTCTGGCCAACTCCCAACTACAGAAATATTCAAGGAATATTTGTAAGAATGGATTCCATTGAGGGCATTAAGCTTTCAAATCAACATGTCCCCCTGGACTCTCTTTAGTCTAGTACAATGCAAGGTGTGGTGGGAAGAGGACGGGCTTTGCAACCAGGCTTTGCAACCGTGCTTCAGACACCATCCCTACTCCTGCAGCAGTAACCCCATCTCTCCCAGCCTCTCCTTCCCCACTTGTAAACTGAGCTAGTGTGCAAATTAAATGTCAAAAACTGTGGGAGCCCCTACAGCAGGGCTTGGCACAAATAAATGTCCAATAATAGTAGTGTCTTCTGATTACCAAGCTCTTCTTACCATCTTCTTCTCAGCATAAAAAAAAAGGTTTCTTGATTTACTTGCCAAAGGAAACTGCTACTAGATCTCTTTGACCCATGCAGTGGACAGAGTAATACCCATCTCCCAAAAGCAACTGCATCCAAATCCCCAGAACCTGTGTAGGTCACTTTACAGGGGAAAAAGAGATTGTGTAGATGTGATTCAGTTAAGGTTGGCAAGATGCAGGAGTGATCCTGGACTATCTGTGTGGGCCCAGGGTATCAAGGGTCCTTGTAGGTGAAAGATGGGGCCAAGGTTTGAGTCAGAGGGAGATGAGATCGAAGCAGAAACCAGAGGGATGCAGTGTAGATTGGCAGACATTAGGCTCCTGGCTTTGAAGCTTGGGGAAAGGGCCAAAGATCAAGCTACACAGGCAGTCTATGGAAGAGGGAAAATGTAAAGAATCCCCTAAAGCAGTAATGGCAAACCTTTTAGAGCTTGCAAGGGTACAAATAGCCCGCTGTGGCACTTATGCCGCAGATTCACCACCATGGCCTAGAGCCTCCCTCCAGATGGAACGCAGGTCTCTGAGATCTTGATCTTAGCCTAGCAAATCCCTGTAGATTTCTGTCCTCCAGAATTAGGACGTCAAAGATGCGTGCTGTTTTAACCATTAAATTGCAGTAATTTGTTACTGAGATAATAGGAATCAAATACCACCTTTAATTTCTAACCATTCTTGAAGAGTTGCTAATCTTCTACTCAATTTCAGGGTCACTCCTAGCATCCCCCAGCTTGGTTCATGGTCCTGAGCAGTACAGCTGTCCAGCCCTTTCGGAATGGAGGGAAGTTAACTGTGACTCGGGATAGAACCACAACAGTTAACTTTGAGTGGCTGTAAGTACATTGCATGTATTAATCTCCTCCAGAGACTGACTGTGTTCACTTGATCTGAGGTTTTCCCCCCTCTCAGTACTAGAAATCGAACCTAGGGCGTATACATATCAGGCAAGTACTCTCCCACAGTACCATATCCCCATCCCATGAACAAGAATTTAAATCGGCTATTTTTTCCCTCTGCCTCAAATCCAAAGAGTGTTTGGAGAGAGGGTAGAAGTAAACTTGTAACCCCACTTTTGGAATACAGTCACTGTTAGAACCCAGCAAGATTTCCAAAAGCTTAGAAAGGACTATTCCAGAAAGAGTACTACCTCACATGCAAATCTCCCCCATAAGCCTTCACTTTCTTCTGAGCCTGAGAAAAAGTCTCTAGTCACCTCCCAGCTGGTCAGGCTGGTGTGGTGCTCCACATAACGGGGCACCCCCTTGGACACAGCACAGTGGCCCTGACCCTGAGATTAGACAACAGAAGAGTGCAATGATGTGTCCGATGTCTTAATCGCAGAGTTAATATCTGAAAGGCTCTCAGAACATTGCCTGCAAGCATTTTTTTAAATTTATTAGTTGAGTTTTTTACCCTGGCCTGAAGGGTGCCATGGAAGAGTTACATAAGGCATTGTTTCTCAAACTTTAACATCATGTTGGATTCTTTTATGGTGCAGATTTGATTTAGAAAGTCTGAGATCGAGTCAGAGATTGAATTTCGAATAAGATAATGTGGACATTGCTGGCCCACGAACTAGATTTTGAGAGCTGAGGATGTGAGGCACATAGATCAGAAGGCCAATCTAACCATGGGCCGGGCCCAACGGTGTACTTGAGGGTCCAACATAGACCCTCACTGCAATTTGAGGTCTGGCCTTGAAACCTTCTTTCCTTTCTAGGCAAGCGGCTCTGGGCAGGAGTCATTCCTCAGCCTGGCCAGGAAGGTGGCAGTAGGCCGTTTCCACTGCAGCCCTGGCCATGTCTCAAGTATGAATGAGGCACCTCGCCAGCAGGCTAAGGAAAGAAGTGACCAGGGGAACTGCAAGGCCTCCAAAGCCTCCCATCCTCTACAAGACAAACACCAAGCTCCTTAGGATGTGAACCAAGTAGATGTGACTCACCATCCTGATCTTTTTTCCACTTTGCTGCATAGCTCCCCAAATACTAGTAGCTTTAAATGGAAGGCTCATCATCTGATCAAATCTTTCCTCCTATCACTAGGAAGCCCCTCCCCAACCAGCCATTTCACTCAAAGTAAACTACATTTGTCTCGGTCCCCAAGACTCCTTGTGTTTCCCCTCCATTTCCTAGGCCCTCAGTTCTCAGTGTGGTGTGTGGGCCAGCAGGCTTGGCATCCCCTAAGAGCTTACTAGAAATGCAGACTCTTAGGCCCCACACAGGTATGCTGAGTCAGAGTGCACTCAACAAGATCCCCAGTGATTTATGTGCATATTAAATTCAGAGAAGCACTGGCCTAAGCCATTTTTATTTATGCATTTGTCTCACGGTTCGTGGTCAGCTCCGTCTCAACTTCCATTTCTCAAACATGTCAGCATGACCTAGAAGATGAGTATAAATTTAGCCTCCTGTCCCACTCTCCTTGGTTACCTCTGCTTTCAAAGGCTTCCAGTCGGTTTCGTGGCTTCCTCCGTAAGAGGCAATGCTGCAATCCTATCCTCTCCACCAAGTGGCCCCAGTCTGTGTCAACAGCTCTCATGGAAAAATCCTAATGACTTTCTTCTTTTTAAATCAAAAATCATTTGCTTCAAAGGCTTTTAAACTGTACCCAGAAAGGCTATTCCACACAAGCACATGGTTATGTTGTTTTGGGGCCTGCCCCTGAAATTGCCCATATCCCAGGAGTCTGCCATGATGAGACAAAGAGGGGAGACCACCACTTCGGGACGACTTTGTGTAGAGTTGTTGTCTTTGCAGTACTTCAGATCATAAGAGAGAAAATCCAGAAAAATCCAGCAGCTGCTGCTCCTCACGAGGCCAGAGCAGACTGGCCTGGGTCACCCTGGGCAGGTTGGGTTATTCTCCTGGGAGTTGCTTTTAGAGATGATCCTGTAGATGGTTCCATTAAAGTGCTGAGGTCCTTGGGTCAGTAGAGAGGGATCAGTTTCCACCTTTTGCCCTTAATTAGAACTGTCTTTGAAACTCTTCCCTGGAGTTTTTTTTATCTTGGATTTTAGTTTTTAATTTTGTCTATTGATTTCTTAATTTTCAGGCAGAAAATTTACAAAATGAATACAAACACTGCTATCAAAGAAAATAAAAACTAGTTCACCGAGCAGACACAACCATCAGTAATATTTGAGTCTGTTTCCTTCTTATCTTAGTTCTGCACATCTATTATATCTACATAATCACATTTTATATGCTAATGTATATCTGTGCTAAGACACATAACATCCTTAATAAAATGAGGGTTACAGCATAGTCTTATACACTGCTTTTTAACTTAACAGATGATCTCTACATTGTGTCATTCAACATTCTTTGATAACATTATTATTCACATCTTGAAAATTCACATATGGTTCTAGGCATAATTTATTTAGCCACCCTCTCACCAATGTTGACAAGTTCTTTTGTTGCAATTTTTTGCTATTTTTAATATCTTTATTATGTGATTAACAAAAATGAACTACTTAAAACTTCTATTTACTTAGCAAATACTTATTGAGCACCTACTAAAAGCATTCTGCCAGGTAGTGAGGCTATAAAGATGAATCCTTGAGGTCCTGACAGTCTTCTAAAAAGACAGGGCGGGTAAATAAATGTACAGAGTGTAATAAATGGGTAGACCGAGTAGGAAAAGAGAGTTCCAAGTCGCAAACATCAGGATTCCCAGAGTCTTTCACGAGGATGATAATTTCAGAATGTACTGAGTAACACATGTTCTCTAACATAAAAATAATGGTCACTTACATATACATCTTACCTTATGCCATCTCCGTGTTTATGATGGCAATGTCTTTTCATGACACTTTTCATATCTATCCCATTTTCAATATTAATACAGAGTTCTTCAAATCTCCTGAGGCACCAACAGTTCTCTGCACTTCCCCACCTCCCTTTCCACATTTTTTCCAACATATTTGGGACCAGTTCTGGGACAGCAAGAATAGGACCCACTTCCCTGGAGAGCAAGGTTGGAGAAGCCTAGACAGGTAGTGTGACTTACAGCCACTTGAGCAGGCTCTGGGTAGGACTCCCGATTTAATGCGGGATAGGTTCACAGGTAAGTCAAAAGCCAGAAATCCAAGGCTCTTAATTGGGCAGTAGGGATGTCAGAGGAAAAGGTCATGGTTCATGCAGAGGCTTTGAGTCACCCAGGGCTTCACTGCACATTTGCACACCAACTTAGGACTCTACTAGCACAGCTGTGCTGAAGTAACCCTCTACTACTGCACCACTGTGCTGATTATAGACTCATGGCCTAAATCAGTTCTGATATGGAGTTCTTATTGTCACTTTGGGATAAGTTCACACGTTTTTGGATAGAGAGTAAGTGCAAAAGGGAAGAAAGGCCCAACCTCCCCAAAAGGGCCCCGAATATCTTGAAGCCAGCCTAGCTACATCAGGCACCCCAGGGCTGTTCTAGGAGATATTTGCTTTGGTTACAGGAAGCTTTGGATGTGGATTTATCCTACATAGCCCTCCTCTCTTCCCTATGAAATAGCATATTTTTGCCTATTCATGACTTCTGTCTCTAGAACAGCATGCGAGGTTGGTACACTAAGAGATGATGAACCAAAGGCTGCTGCCACCAAAAGTGGCCAGAAACTGGGGCTGGTGTCCCTTGAAGGCAGCAGGTATCAGCAGGAAGCGATGGAGATCAACAGGGAATTGCCAGGACTCACCATCTCCACTGGCTGGAAAAGTTCCTGAGGCTTCCATGTGGCTGCTTGCTCTGAGTGGTGAGGGAGGCTGCTAACACCTAATGTCACTAGCATTCAAAGCTCAAGGTTATTAGTATTAAAACAGCCACACTTTGGCAATGGGTGATTTCTGTACAAATTGAGGAAAAGAACCTTTAATTGGTTTATGTCTTGGTTACTTTCTCTCGTCGCTGAGATAAAATACCCAACAGCCAAAATCAGACAGAAAAGGTTTATTTTGGCTTATAGTTTACAGAGGTTTCAGTCCATAGTTGGCTGGCCCCAAGGCAGGCAGGGCAGCATGGCAGAGGGGCACTCAAAGGAGAAACAGTCCATGGCAGAGCAGGCAGAAGGCAGCAAACAGCAAGCAGCAGCAGCAAGCCTGTCTTCCCGCTCTCCTTTTATAGTCCATCCAGGCTATAAGCCTATTGATTGGTCCCACCTACATTCAGGATGAAGCTTCCATTATCCACACCCAGAGCTATGATAAACCCATTTAGTTATCACACACCCTTAATCTCAGTATGACATAACCTAGATCCAGCCACTTCCAAAAAGCTCCACCTATAAGCAGTGCATAAACCTTTGAGGGAACATCTTGATACAAACCATAACATTTTGTAACATTTTAGTGGTCAGTACAGGGATGCCCCCATTTAGAAGATCCCAAGGAAGACATACAGATAATGGTGATAGTTGGCAGCAGTGGAGAAGCAACTAAAGCACCAACCCATGTCTGATTTCCATCTTACATGTGACTAGGAACCCTCACTAGCTGGTGGCAAAAGAAGTTGGCTTAACTTTTCTAGGGGCAAGGGCTGACTGAACTGTCGTCATATTGTCAGTCTCCCAAAAAGATGTAGTTCCTCAGACAGAAAACTGGAATTTGGACCTTAAATTTCAAATGGGAAGGAAATAATAATCATGGTAGCAACAGCAAAATTAAGAGATTGCTACATGCCAAGCATGATCATAATGCTGTACAGGTAGGGTATTTTTAATGCTTACAAGTTTAAGGATAAGTTCTCCTTACTTTTAAAACCCAGAAAGGTTAATCCCAAAGCTCAGGTTCAAGTTTAGGGTAGAAACCATTATGGCACACCACCACCTAGGGATTCTCATCTCTGTGACTGGGACTCTAAATCTAGACTTGTAGGAATTCAGACATCCATGAGCCAACCCTTCGATGGAGTAGAGCAAATGGCTCTGTCACTAGAATATGCTAAACAGGAAGCGGAAGTAAGCAAACTGCAGCCCCTAAATTCCTGGTTCCTGGACCAATATTTCTGTGTTTAGTTCTAGGTACTTAGATCAGTATCTCCATGGGTGAAGTCTACAATCAATATTTTCTTCCTCAACCCCAGAGATTCGATTGCACTTGGCCCTACTTGGTTACTTCCTGAAGCAACCTTTAGGAACCATATTATCAGATGACACGCTATTCTGTGTATATGTTGCCCTTCTGTTTTCCAGAAAATTCGGGGTATGATCTGGAGGCCAAAGTAGAGGAAGCAGAAATAACTAATGTGACCCCTCCAAGGTATGGGAAAATTGCAAAGGATAAGATTCATCACTATGAAGAGCTAGTTGCCTGGACCTAGAGAGAGCCGGAGTAGTCTGGAGGACTGCATCAGATCAGAAGTGTGCCCGGCACAAGGATCAAACTCCACTCTCCAGGAATAATATTAGTAGAAGCAAAGAGCCCAGATATTACTCAGCCATTTGTTTTACCTATAGACTGGCACTGTCAAACAGATGGGCTTCCATCTTATCACACAGCCCCAACGGAAACCACTTCAATAGCCACTCTTCATCTCAGTAGATTGTAAAGAGAGAGAAGGAAAGAGAGAGAAAAGGAGAGAAGCACATGGGTGAATGTGCTAGTCTAATATATTATAGATTTTATTTCATTGAAACAACACTGTTGTCAATAAATTTAATAATATATATCCAAAGCCAAGAAAATACTCCATCTCCTTTTACCTACTAATCATACTTCTTAGAAGTAATTCAAATCTTGGGGCCAACAGATGAAACAGATGCATTTTCCACATGAATGTACTCATTACACTTTAATTTTAATAGCAAAAAAGTGGAAACAGTCTAAATGTTAACTACTGTTAATTTTGGTATGTGTCTTTAAAAAGGAATATTATGCAGCTATCAAAATTTTCAATTAAAATGTGAGGATATAGAACAACCTAGGAAAATATTGTCTTATAATGAGGGAAAGAAGAACACGATACCAAGTTGCATAACAATATGAAAACCATATGCCCACAAAGGATTATAAAAAGAACAGTTCTTGTAGTAGGCCAATAAGATTCTAGATGACTTTTGTAGTTCTCTAAAGCTTGGTAATGTTCTCGTATTACTTTTAGTTTTTAAAAATATTTTTTAGGACATAAAAACAGTTTTCTGCCAATATGCCAGTGTACCACTAAAGAAGTATCCACAGTACACTTTTACACTGAAACGAAATCTTGACAGGGTTCAGAGCACATTTCTCAAATGTTATGCACACTCATCTGTACGTGCAAATAATTCTACTAAATTCTCAGCAATACAAATTGTCTTGCAATTTGGAAGATGTGCTAAGGCCCTTAGATAAATATAATCATTTCTGGTGCCCAACATGATTATTTTAAATCCTTTTACAAAATCCATTCTGCTCTTGCCACACCTAGTAATTAAGTTCAAACATCCTGAAGAAGCCTGCCTCGTCTCCCTGAGGCCCATAAAGAATTTCAATTGCCATTTTAAGCTTCCATTTAGTTCAAAACATAACATTACAATTTACTTTTGATATTTTTTCCTTTGGGCCTAATTTTTTTTCACCACTCTTCTAACCCGTATTGTAATTATGCCTTCTCAGTCTTATGCAAAACGATCCCTCTTTTCATGTTAATCTCACTAAAATACAACAGGCTAGTTAGGTCACTGTCCTGTTGAATAATACTAGCTCCCACTGTTCTATTGAATAATACTAGCTCCTGGAGCAACTATTTGTCCACTTTTCTGGGGAAAGCTCTGGGCTCCAAGTCCCGGCTTTGTCGGATGTGTTATTCTTAGACAGGACTTGGTGTTATCACCAGCATCCAGTCTCAGGTCTCTAACCTGGGTTCCAGAATGGTCGGCAGTATGACTCAGGGCTTGAGGACAACAATTAAAATTCATGTTCCCACTTGGAAAGGAAGTAGCCATACCACTGATGGCAGAATAATTTATTGAGAGATTAATTTCTGTTTTTCCAGAATTCTTTTCTCTTCCTTTTTTCAGTAAATAGCCAAACTCTTACATTCCCTCAATCAAGGATTCCTACCCTCTATCTGGGGTAGAAATCTGAAGTTAGTAGAAATTAAAGACTTTTAAAATATTTTAGGCATGAAAGAAATTAGACAAATAGTGAGTGAGATCACAGAAAATAGCTTTGGAAACAGTGAGAAAGAGGGGACATAGCACCTTCTCACACTGCATCATGGCCCCTTCCCCAGCCCTGTATAGGAGAAGTCACCTAGGAGACAAGCCCCAGGAATTCTCGGTAGCAACAAAATGGAGATCCTGTAGGGAATTCTTTCTTTCCTGTATCCCATGGTGTAGAAGACTGTACACACATACACACACACACACACACACCCCATATGTACATAGACACAGATATAGATAAATAGATAACATGCCTACACACATAATACATATATTTTTCATTAAAGAGCATCCTAAATACCTACTTCTAGACTTGACAACTTTTCCTCTCCAGGAATGTATTTCTCTCCATCTTTGTTCTGTGTCTTTAAATTAACTGCTTTTGAGCCCCCAGGAAAATTTTGGGTTATCTTAATGACAGTGTGAGAGATAGACACTGCTTGAAAGCATGGGGAGGATTTGAGCGAGGAAGAATCTAGGTTGAAAGAAAGATAAATTAATTTGTGTGTCAAATATTTTCTATTAGTATGTTTGCAACAGAATCTTGCAAATGAAATATTAATTCCCGGGGTACTCAGAACCTTTATTTTTGCATTTCATATTCCAATTTGCGGCTAAAGAACAAGCCAATAATTAGAGAAGTATTTGCAATATTTGTACATCGTAGCTGAGAAACATTTTATAATTCTATAATACTGCATTAAAGAATTCCTGTTACTCTTAAACTTTTACACATAGGTCCCAATTTTTATATGCGTGAAATGTGATCCTGATTTAATACAGCAGCAACTAGAAGAAGCTTAAACACTGGAATTGTAAACTGTTTTTTTAAAATTTAGTAAGATTGAATTTAAATTCCAAAATTAATTTAAAATGTAATCTGTATCTATCTACTTTTGATTTAAATTCTGGTATTAACCAAAATATATGCACTGCACATTTTATTTTAATAAACTTTAAAGGCTTAAGGGCAAAATAATACAAAGTGCTTATTTCTAAAATTTATATTCATCTTAGTTTTATGTCTTTATGAAAATATATTTAATTGTATTTTTTGATCCATTGGATCATTATGGTCGATGGAGCATAGGTTATGTGAAACCCGATGATAAAAATCTTGATTTTTGCTTGAAAAAATATACACTTTATGGAACAGCTACATAATAATGTGTTACTTTATACCGGTGTGCCCCTGCGCGTTAGGGCCACACTCACCAGGGAGCGGAGTCTCTCCAGAGGCGGTCGGTGTGTGGTCGGAGTGTACCCGCCACTGCCCCCGCACAGTCAGCTGAGCGCCCTGCTCCATCTTCCCTTTCCAGAGCTGGGTCGGAACCTGCCCGAGCGATCTGAGCAGGTGAGAGGAGAGCGGTCATTCCCGGAGGCGGGTCAAGTTCTGAGTTCGGTGCTGCTTCTGTCCGGGGAGCCCTTTTTGTGGTTGGGGATCCCTGTAAGAAAAGATCAGAAAACCACAAATATAAAACTAGATATAGAAAGAAAATATTTAAGATGAGAGAAGAAATAAGTTGCAAATCAAAAAAAAAAAAAGCCAAAATAAAATAAATAGCACAATCACCGCAAAGCCCAGATGGCATATCTCCATAACGGTATTTTTGTTCCCTTATCTTTTCTATGGCTGAATACCCTTCAATCATTTCTTCATACAACAGTGACTTCAAGATATCATTTTTAAAGGGGGATAGACAAATAATTCAGAACTTCCTCCACCACAGTTGATCAGCTGGAAGAAACAAACAAAACTGTAAACTAGGCTTTTCCAGCTGGATGTGATGGCACTTTCCTGTAAATTCAGCACTCTGGAAGGCTGAGGCAGGAGAACAGCGCATTCGAGTCCAGCCTGGGCAACTTAGTGACATCCTGGCTTGAAATCAAAAATGTCTGGGGATGTAGCTCAGTGTGAAAGACCTGGATTCAATCCCCAGTGAAGAGAGATAAATAAAATGAAGTGGATTTTTAGCTTTGCAATTTGTAATTCATCATTTTCTATATATTTTTATGAGTATTGACAAATCTAGGGTCTCTCAAATTTCTTCTACCTATAAGCTAGCAGATTTCAAAACATTTCTTGTCTAGGAACTAATCTGAAATACTCTGAATTGATGACATCACCGGCCAGTGTGGGCCGGGTCCTCTTGACACAGCACTGGAGCAGTCTCAGAGAAGTGGCATATTCCTGGACATCAAGAATTACACAGGACATGACAAGGCCTGGACCATCACAGAACAGAGTGTGAACCACACAGATATATCCATCGAACCCCAAACTCAATGTATTCCCAACTTAACTCCCCCCATAACTGAATTCAAAAAATGTGCTACAACCCTTACGCATACCTCAAACACAATGGGAAATGTGAATGAGGAGGTTCAGAACAGAAGGACATGGTGGTGTAATGAATGGAGGGTAAAGTGGCTCACTGGTCCACTGTGATCATTTTGGCTCTTTCCCCCTCCATTGGTTAAGTCAGCCTCTCGTCCCCTGCCGGGAACAAACAGACCTTCTACAGCTTTTGGTTTTTTCGCTTTGTACCCCATTTTTCTTTGACCAAATCACTCTCAACTTAAAAGGTCTAGTTTAATTGCAGCCTTCTTTATCTCTGACCTCTCTGTCCTTGGGCTTTCAAAGTCTTTCTTATAGTACTGGACCTTTGAGATACTCTGCTTTAAAAACAAAAGCAACCTGTGGTCAAAAGGGTTTGAGAGAAGTTGCACAAATCTCTCTCTCTAATTCAGAGTTCGTATTAGGACTTTAGTTTCCAAGAAGTCTCACGTTCAAAGAATACTCATCGCCAGGCCTGGGATCCCAGCACTCCAGAGGCTAAGGCAGGGCCAGCCTGCGATACAGAGTGAGACCCCATCTCAAAAATAAAGAAGGAAGAAGGAAAGAGGAAGGAAGGAAGGAAGGAAGGAAGGAAGGAAGGAAGGAAGGAAGCACATTATTGAGAACTTATTCTCTATATACCAGGCTGTTCTAAATACTATCTGACCTCCTTTAATCCTCCCCACTAACCACAGAATAGAGTCGTGCTTCAGATGAGCAAATTCTAGGGTTCAATTCAATTTAACTACAATCTTACAATGGGTAAGTCATATGTACAAAATTTGAATCCAGACACACTTAGCCATTGCACTGTACTGCCCATTTAATCTGTTCAAGTCAGGATTCCCTGACATAGTCAATCACAGACCAATTTTCTGCACAACCTTATAAAATCATCCAGAAACAATAGTCCCCAAATACCCTGCCAGTGCTCCATCCCTGTGCACAGCAGTCACAGCCCTCCCAGGCCCTGTGCCACGCACCTCACAGTGGTCACTGGTGCATATTCCTCTTCTCCAGTAGGTTGCAGACCCCTTTCAAGAGACCTTTATCTTGGTCATCTTATCCCCCAGGCCTCCCATAGTATCTGACGCACAGCAGGTATTCAATATGTATTTGTGGACCAAACGCACGTTGATAGCACTTCGAATTTTTCCAGCTTACATTTTGTTTCAAAAGGAAGGAAGCAAATCCAATAAATTAAATGCTAGAAAATGGAAACGATAAAGCTTTATAAAACTTTACCAAATCCTTTCATACTGCTCCACTTCTGCTGTTGAGCAAGTAAGCAAGAAAATTTAAAAGAAACTACAAGCTGTTTTAATAATCAGACTTAAATTACATTGAAGTCAGCACAGAGAAATATTATTCTTGAAGGTCCATGACTGAAAAGGACTAGAAAACACAGTTAATAAAATGCAGAAGAGAATCGTAGCCCGATGTTTGCAGCTTTGAGAGAGGAAATGCACAATAGCATTCATAATAATGTCTGATGATTCACATAGCATAGAGGCAAAAACTACTCATTTAGAGGACTGCAGCTCGGTTCAGGTTCTTGACCTTCACCTGGCACAGACAAGGAACACACACAGAATGCTCTGCTGCGAGAGTTACAGCGCGGGGGGAATTTTAATTACAGAAGATCCAAGGCAAAGTCGTGAGTCATCGTCTCCATTTCAATCAAAATTCTGGTGTACTTTTTATTAGTTACAATGAATATTTCTGAAAGGAGGAAGGGAGGGAGGGAGGGAGGGAAAGAGGGAGAGAGGGAGAGAAAAAAAGAGAGAGGGAGGGAAGGAGGAAAGGAAGGAGGGAGGAGAGAACATGAGAAGAGGGAAGAAGAATCTAAGCAAACTGACACACTCATTTGCAAAAGCTTAACCATATTTTGTACCAATGTAAATAAGACTTGCTCACTTTTGTAATATTTTTCAAGAAAACAAAATGGCTTATCTTAAAACGCCTTTAGCTATTTTATGACTATAACACATCACGAATCCATGTGACACTCTTTTGGTTGCAAGAAGCCTGTCCAAAAACTTCATGTGCATAGCTCTGAAGAGCAGTATTCTCTGCAAGTAGCAAGATGTTGGGCAGAACCGCCTGCCAGATAGAGTCCCAGCTGCGAAAGCAAATCCACCCTCCCGTGACCTCTGGAGCCCTCATGCCTCTGCTTCACTTT
This sequence comes from Hystrix cristata, assembly GCA_004026905.1. Classification (NCBI taxonomy): domain Eukaryota; kingdom Metazoa; phylum Chordata; class Mammalia; order Rodentia; family Hystricidae; genus Hystrix; species Hystrix cristata. Next base: position 49,990 of record PVJO010008452.1, on the reverse strand, counting down.
AAGCCCTTCGTGACCTCCTAGAAGCCGCAGCAGAACGTATGGGCCAAGGAGTTCCTCTGTGGCCTCAACTTGACTTTCTCCTTTAGCTTTATTTCTCACCACTTTCTCCATGCGGAATCACTTCAAGCTTGCTGCATACAGCCTTTTCTTTTATACTTCCATGGTTTTGTTCAAAATGCAAAATAAATATCTTCTCAGTTCTCATCTGTTCTTTATCTTCTGTCTGTCTCTTCAGCCTATAAATGCCTTTTCATCATTCAAAACAACACTCAGCCCATCAATTCCACTCCTAGGTACATACCCAAAGGAAATGAAAATATGTTCACACAAAAATCTGTACATAAATGTTCACAGCAGCATTATTCATAATAGTCTAAAAGTGGAAACAGCCCAACAGTCCATCAACTGATAAACAGACAAATAAAACATGGCATATCTATATAATGGAATATTATTTGGTGATACAAAAGAATGAAGTACTGCTATGTGCCATGATATACATGACTCTTGAAAATCTTCCATTAAGTGAAAGAAGCCAATCGCAAGGTGCCACATACTGGATGATTCTGTTTACACTGAGTGGCCAGAATAGGCGACTCTACAGTGATAATACATCAGTGGTTGGCTAGGACTAGAAGGCTGGAGGGAACTGGGAGATGACTGCTATTGGGCAAAATGTTATTTTTTTCTGTTGATGAAAATGTTCCAAAATTGACGCTGGCATAACCATGTTGATTATGATCATTATGTATACAATGTACCAATGCATGTTCTTGGTAAAAATAAAAAAAATAAAAAAACTGACGCTGGCGATGGTGGCAGAACTCTACAAATATGCGAGTATCCATTAAAGCGTACACTGAGGAGCAAGTTGTACAATGTATATAAATTGTCTCTCCCTAGAGCGGTTATGGAAAACTGCGCAGCTCTCAGCACCTCTGGTAGGGTCTCCTTGACTTCTCCCTCCAGTCTCTAACCCCATCCTCCGACTACTTCTACCTTCGGCACATGAAGTTTGTTTGGTCTCTGGAAATAGGGTCTCTCTGTGTAGGCTTGCCTGGCCTCACACTCTCTGTGTGGCCCTGGCTGTCCTCAAACTCATGACCCTCCTGTCTCAGCCTCCTGAATGCTGAGATTATAAGCATAGGCATCCACATCTGGCATGGCACTTGAATTTCATCACCAGCACATAACATTGACAGAAGGCACTGTGCCAAGTACCTTCTGCCCCATGTCCTACTCAATATTGTCAGTAAACCTGCAAGCTAAGGAGTATACTGATTTGCCATTGGTCACATTTTTTCAGAGCTTTTACATTATTCGAGACTGTTTCCTTTGAAGAAGTTGCACATGTAGTCCACAGTTCTCATATGCCTCGATGGAATTTTTTTTGTTTACTCCAAAGTTACAGCATCTTTAAAAGCTGTAAATTAGTTAATAGTATTTTAAAGTCAGGAGAATTTATATAAAAATAATTCACTTTCTCAGGCAGTCATGACAGTAAAGTCTGATATTATTTGACCAATGTCTTTAAGTCTGGGAAGCCCTCTCCAGTTTACCATGGCCCTTACAACTCCCTACTGCCTTGTAGTCAGCTCCTTTGCTAATTTATGCCCCCTGCACAAGAGAGCACAGCAGAGTGCCCGGCCCACCACTGCCCCTGGGCAAGGATGTGTCCTAATCCTCTTTGCCTCTCTAGCAGCTGGGTAGCACTGAATAAGTAGTATGGGTACAATAAATAACCTTGAACTCTTAACCTCCTTCAACACTAGATGCAAACTGTGTTTTGGTGCGTGTTCTCAATCTTTTTTTCTTCCCTGTCCTTCGCTTTACCAGCTAATAAAGTACAGCTGTGTGCCAGGTCTGTGTTAGTCAACTTTCTGTCACTACAACAAAACGGCATAGACAATCGATTTGTAAAGAGAAAAGCCTCATTTGGGTTCAGAGCTTTGGATGTTCCAGTCTCTGATTGGTTGTCCCTGTTGCTTTCAGGCCCATGGTAAGGTAGCACACTGAGGCAGCAGACAGCAGAGCAAAAGCACTCAACCTGTGGCCAAGAAGCACAAGAAAGTGAGTAGGGGACTAGGGCCCCACAGTCACCTTCAAGGCTGCTCCCAGTTACCTAAGCATGTCCCATTGGGCTCCAGACTTAAAGATTCCACCACTGCCCAAGAGCACAACCCTGCAGATCAAGCCTTTGCGTATAGTATTTGGGGGCATTCACGATCCAGCCATAGCAGGGTCCTTGGTTGAAATGAGTTCAGACCCTGGCTTTCCAGAAAAGCGCAAGAAGGTCATAGAGTCCCATTAGCAAATAGTACCAAATATAATTAACAACATAAATCGGGGACACAGATTACAGAGTTGGACCTCTGTCGTTGCCCTAAGGTAGTAGCTTTAGACAAAATATATCTATATGAACAAAACCGAGTAATTTTTAATTATCCACTATGGGCCCGTCTGATCCATCTGAAAATGACCTGAGGGTGTTCTTTAAGGATATATTTTTCCAAGCAAAGTAACAGCATAAATGGACTTTTCAGAGGTTTATTTAATTTAGGAAGAAAAGAAAATAGACCTTTATTGACTAGTACTGCTTACATAAAAATTGTACCAATCAAAACGAATCTTTAATTACTTAAAATCCTTCCAATAGGACCTCTTGAATCATTTTATTGACTCTGGTTCTAACTTCGGTGACTACATACTGAAATCTAAACCAACTTTTCACTAAACACCAATGGTTCAGAAAATTAGCCTACTTTTCACACATAGGGTTATGTTAATCGTGTATACATTATACATACACACAAGCTAAATCCTAAATCTACTGATAATGAGTACATATGTCTTTAATTTTTAAAAATTCATACTCATGATAGAAAATTAGAAGAAAAAATATTAAATTTCTTACCATACCAACCAAAGACTAACATTTAATATTTTAGTATCTTTCCTTATAATGTTCTTCCTATGCATATATTTTGCATAATTTTAATCATAAAATAAATAACTTTTGAACATTGTGTTCCATTTAAAGTTATCGCTTAAATTTTTAATGGCGGCACAATGTTACATTGTGTGTATATGCCCTAATTTAAATGATGATTTCCCTGATACTGGATGTTTAAATTATGTCTTATTTTGCAGATTTATTAATGCTGCAGTTATTTTAGAGAACAACTTTCTCCATTCCAAGTTATGTCCTCAGGGTAAATCCCCAAGAACAGAATTACACTGTTGGAATCTCCACGTGTTACCAAACTGCCATCAAGGTTGGATTGGTTTTAACTCCTGCCAGCAATGTGTGTGTATGGTGTGGGAGTCATCAATTCATTGTTAATCAGAATTTTTTCTTCTGGAACCTTTTCAATCACGGTGTAGAGGGCTGGCTCAGAGACTCCGGAGTGGTCAGAGAAGTACATCCTTGGTGCCAAGGCCCTTGCTTTGTTTGCCTGTTCATACAGCCAACTCAACTCTGCCACCTCATGCCCCCTTCCCCTTGAGCATACAGTGTCCCTGTTTCCTCAACCCAAAAGCCCCCTGGGTTGTGCGTTCCAGCAAGGAGCTGCTGCTAGAAACATGCTTAGGAAAAAATAGCTCAAAGGAGAGGTGAGCTTGTCCTAGAACAGGTTTGCATCTCAGCAGCTACAAGGCTGGAGGAAAGCCCTGGGAGAGCTAGGTATTTCCTGTCTTTGGAAAAGTTGTTTTAGTTTTAAAGGCTTCACTTATTTAACCTGTTATAAAAGTAATAGATGTCCCTTATTTTAAAATGTAGAGCTGGGAGTAGTGATGCAGGCCTGTAATCATGGCACTCTGGGAGCCTGAGGCAGGATGATCTCAAGTTGGAGTCCAGCCCAGGCAACGTAAGGACTTAGTGAGATGCCATGTCAAATTTTTACAAAAATTTTTTTAAAGGGCTGGAGCTATAGGTCAGTGTGAAGGCCCTGGGTTTAATCTACAGTACTCCCCAAAATTAATTAATTGATTAAGAATCTGGAAACATGTCCCCCCAAATAAAGAAAGAGCCAAAATCACAGAGATTGCATCACCCCACTCAGTGCATTTCCTAGGAAGACCCTGGATTCCCTGCCCCCTCAGAGCCCTGCAGAGGCTGCCTCCCACAGCAGAGAGTGAGTCCCGCCCACTTCTTCGGATCAGCGCCCAGAAATCTGCGTGTTATGGACTTATTGTTGTGGTCAGCCTGAGCAGGAACACCCAGCTGGACTGAGTTGGTGTGGTTCTGGCTCATAGAAGGTCCACCTGAGGCTTGTTGCGAGTGCAACATGAGAACGGGAGAAGATAGGGGCCAGGTGTTTCTCAGGAAAAGCTCTGTTGCGGCTGGTTCTCCAGAAAGGAGCTCAGCTGTTCTCCTCACGGAAGGAGCTCGGGGCCTTGCTGTCGTCAGAGATGGCTGGTGTTTGCTTCGGGGGCGCTCTGCTCTTCATCTCCACTGTGAGTGTCGTACTCTGGCTCCAGTATAGATTTCTTCAACCTTTTAGTGCAGACAGGGATGTTCATGAGACGGTGCTGTGGCTCCCAGCCCTCGATTGGCTCTTTCGGGTTTCCAGTTCCTAGATAGACGTCCTGCACTCTTCCTGCCTTTGGCTTGTGTGTGTGACTATTGTAATGTGTAATTGTCCTGTATTAAATCTGCTCTTTTGCAAACCATTGACTCTAGAAAGGTATCTAATACAGAAATTGGTACCAGAGACGTAGGGTCCTTGCTCTGACGTTGCCTGGCCATGTGGCTTAAGAGCCTTTGGAATTAATTTGGAAAGGTTTTGAGAGACTGTCCAAAGAGGCAGCCCTGGAATGCTCTAAATTTATTATATAGGAGACTGGTCAGAGCGTGGAAAACCAGAGTAACTGATGGAAATGCCGCCAGTTAGCATGAGGTTTGGGAGGCCTCTGTTGAGAAGGACTGCATTGGCTGCTGGATCCCAGGCTGTGTATGTCAGGTTTTGGCAGAGGTGGGTCTGCATTTTGCTTGTGTTTGGAGATATTGCCTGGGTGGCAGAAAGATTTCAGTGCAGTCTGGTTTTGGGACAGCAGCATAGTTACTGTTGAGGGCTTTTGGGCAGATCTATATTTTGAAATCAAGAGCGGAGAGTCAGCAGGGTGACTTGAAACATTCAGCCAGAGGGAGCTGTGGACTGCAAAGATGAACAGAGGAGAATGTGGTTGTGGAGAAGAAAAAGGACAATGGAAAAATGACTTGAGGCCTTTGATCAGAAGAGGAGAGTGTATTTGGGGTGCAGGAGATCCTTTGGGGCATCTCTTAGAGTTGCCCTGCTCTGTTGTTAAAGTTAATGGAAACCAAAAGAATTTTAAAATTTATAGCCATATTTTGTAATGTGGATACACTGTATTGATATATGGTACTTTGTAAACAAATTATTTATTGTTTTAGAACAAGCAAGAGAGACAGAATGGAGTCATATACTTGTATGTATATTTATAATTTTTGGACATCTGTTTATAATCCGTTTTGAGAATCCTTTGAATATTTGTTTCTGATGTGGGAATGAGTACAATAAGAATTGTATTGTTAATGTAAATCTGAAAAGACCAAGATATGTTAACTCTTTACAAATGTGCCACTGGAGACTATGGTTTAAAGAAATATATCTGGTTATCAAGTTGACCAGGGGTGGATTGTGATGGACTTATTATGGTCAACTTGAGCAGGAACATCCAGCTGAACTGAGTTGGTGTGGTTCTGAGCATAGATGATCCACCTGAAGATTGTTGCCAACACAACATGAGAACGGGAGAAGATGGGGGCCGGCAGTTTCCCAGGAGAAGCTCTGCTGCGGCTGGTTCTCCTAAAGGGAACTCAGCTGTTCTCATTGCAGAAGGAGCTCGGGGCCTTGCCGTCATCAGGGCTGGATGCTGTTTGCTTTGGAGGCGCTCTGGTCTTCATCTCTACTGTGAGTGTCATACTCTGGCTCCAGTATAGATTTCTTCAGCCTTTTAGTGCAGACACAGATGTACATGAGACGGTGCTGTGGGCTACCAGCCCTTGACTGGGTCTTTCGGGTCTCCAGTGCATACATAGATGCTCTACACTCTTCCTACTTTTGGCTATGTGTGTGTGAATGTTGTAATGTGTAAAGGTCCTATATTAAATCTGCTTTCTTGCAAACCACTGACTGTAGAAAGGTAACCAATACACTGTGCTTAGCTGTCACCAGAATCTGAACCAAGGGTGAGGGTTAGCCCGTGCAAGTCCAGAGGACTCTGGGGTGCCCAGATGAAAAGTTCCTTCCCATCGTCAGCTAGAACATTTCCTTTCTGGGTTTGGGATCCAGCAGCATTTCCTGGAATTCAGTTACCTTCCTCTCTCTGCAAAGGACAGGGAGAGTTCAGAAAGCCGGGCTCCCCAGAATGGGAACTCAATTATTGGCATAAGTGTCTTGATACTGGTTCTCTGGAGTATAATTATCAAATACCTTCTGTTGTGCTTCTGGTATGTTGGACTTCTGGCCAGACATTTAACTCGGGTCAAGTTCTAAAGGTCAAAGTCACATGACCTTTACTCATGTGACTTAGTTTCCTTGAACTCACACAGCTTTCCCACTAATGTGTCCCTGGGAGGCAGCACAGTGCAGTGTGTGAGGGGGAAGGCCCAAGACAGACACTATGTTGGCATGGCCATGGTGAAAGATCACTGCATCCTGGTGGGATGGTAAAGGGTATGGCTCCTTTGGGAGGCAACTTGGCATGGTCTAGCAGAATCACAATGCGTATGGCCTTTGACTCCATTTCTGGGAATTTGTCCCACAGACAGAACTGCACACAGAGGATATGAACAGGAGCTGGCTGTTTATTTCAACACTATTATAGCAAGAGATGCAGGGCTAGGGATGTAGCTCAGTGGTTGAGCTCTTGACTAGCACACAGGAAGACCTGGGCTCACCCCCAGGACTGTGGGGGGAGGGGCGGAGAGCTGCAGAAATAACCACAATGTCCATCAGTAGGAGACTGGTGAAATAAATTACACATTGGCACAATGGGATCCTATGCAGATGCTAAAACTGTGAGAATGGTTTCTGTATACCAATAAGTCAGCTATTTAATATTACATACAAAGGATATATAACTCACTTTGTATGAAAGATAACAGGTGTTTTTATATGTGACCTATATTATATATTCACGACATGTCTTCTTCATATAAAATACACAGTGTGAGAAGGACAGTTCAGAGATTAAAAATGAGAAGGGTTAAATGGGCAACCAAAATGAATAGGCATTTCTCAGAAGAAGTACAAATAGCCAATAAGTACATGAAGAGACAGTCAACATTCCTGGCTACTAGAGAAATGCAAATTAAAACACTGAGATTCCATCTTACTCTAGAAAGAATGTCTACCATCAAAAAAATCAAAGAATGATAAATGCTGGTGAAGCTGTAGGAGGAAAAGGAACCATTCTGTGTTGTTGGTGGGAATGTAAACTAGTACAACCACTATGGAAATCAGAATGGAGATTCCTCAAAAAACTAAAACTAGAAATTCTTTTTGACCCAGCTATTCATTTTTTAGGGATCTTCTTGAAAGAATTAAAGACATCATAGTACAGCAATACGTGCATACCCATTTATAGCAGCACAATTCATAATAGCTAAATTTTAGAAGCAGCCTATATGTCCATTAACAGACGAATGGATAAAGAAAATATGGTTTTTACACACAATGGGGCACTACTCTACCATAAAGAAGGATAAACTTGAATTATTTGTAAGACCAAGGTGGATCATGGTCACCCTGAGACCATGATGTTCAGTGAAATAAATCAGACAAACGAGCTTAAATATTGCATAATTTCTCTTATATATGAGAAACCCAAAATATAAGTAAAAAGCAAGATACAAGATAATAGGAAGTAGAGAAACTTTTCTCAAATGAGAAGGGGATCAAGAGAAGAGGAAAGGAGAGAGGGGAGTCAGACATAAAAACAATTAAGATGTGTACGTGCCCCAACTCCCCACGATGAACGTAATCATATGTACTGCAAACATGTACTAATAAAAATAAAGATTAAAAAAGAGATTAAGAACACAGACTCCGGAGCCAGCCTGCTCAAATCCGAAGCCGGGCTCTGCGTCTTATTAGCCGTGCGGTTTTGCGCAAGTTCCTTCCGCTCTCTGTGTTTCAGCACTACCATTTGTGACCTCACGGAGTTCACAAGAGCGTTCAAGGCCTCCGCGCTCAGCCGGCCTTTATGACTAAGCGCGGCACACAGCAGGAAAACACCGTGTGAGCATTACTCTTAATGCGGCTAAGTGGCCAGAGCAAGTGTGAAGGTGCATAACCCGGCGGAACGGGGCAAGCCTGAGATTCCTCAGTCCATAGAAACGCATCTCCGGCTAACTGAGATGCATCGATAACGTGGTGAGCGTGGCGCTGGCCCAGGCCCCCGGTGCCACCTGCTCCTCACTTCTCACTCCGCCCGGGTTCGCCCCGCAAGGCGCCCACATGCCGGAACCCGAGCGCGGCGCCCTGCGGCTGGCACAGCACGGCAGACCACGGGGCGAACTGTCAAATCCAAAGCGCAGCTGGGCGTGTCATCGCCAACGGCCTGGATCTGCGCAAGAGACACGGCCCCGGAGCCTCGCCTTCCACTCGGTGAAGTGGAGATAACGGCACTGTTAACCACCACTGCCCTGCAGGGCGGTTAAGAGGGTAGAAACAAGGCCTGCACAGCGCTCGGCCCTCGGGAAGCCCCGAGTCCCGGCGGCTGGCACAAGCAGGCGAGATGAGGGTGAGGCCCACCAACAGCTCTTCCGCGGTTGATCCATCGCGGCCTGGGAAGAGGAAGACGCGAGGATCGAAGCCAGGGCCTCACCTGTGCTGCGCAAGCCCTGTACCACTGAGCTACACCCCGAGCCCAAGAGATTTTTTTTTTTTAACCTAAAGAGAAGAAAGAAGTCAAATTAGAGGTCTAACCATCCCAGTTAAAACCACCACTCATGAGAGCTGTTCTCTCAATTAACATGGCAACAATTTCTCTAGAACAGTGACGATGAACCTTTTAGTGTTTTCAATGATAACAAACGCCCACTGCAGCACGCGTGCCACAGGTTCGCCATCCCTGGTCCGGACACTCCTATGTGGAGGTTCCCAACATTCTGGAACGCCTGCTTAGTTTGGTGTCAATCCTAATATTGATGTAACGTCAGTGCAGAGTTAACCCTAATACCATTTCTAGGTCTTTGCGGACTTTTTTCTTTCTCTTCCCCTCTTACCGGGGACCATGTGCCGCTTTATGGATGATGGAGTCAAGTTTCTTCTGTGCTAGAAAGGAAAGGTCAAACTTTTGGCAGATTTGGATAAGCAAAACCCCACGTATGTCTGTAAAACTAAATAGTAATTGCAAAGTATCTCATATTATGAGCATGCGATGCTTCCCAGATTTTAAAATATCTAGTTTTACATTCACGATTCCTTTGAGAAAAGCAGGAAAGTAAAATAAATCTTCCCTTTTACACACGAGTGCCCCAGGGAAAACAGAACTGTATGTGAATATCGGCAGGTGGCGATGTAACAGTATGACAAAAAACCCCTATAAATTCCAAGCTTGCCAAGTGGGCTGTGAGCAGAGGCGAAGCAAATTCGGTTCCTTCCCCCCAGAAGTCCTCTTCCGGCCTCCTTACCCCACCTGTTCACCTGAGCAGTTTCTAATTTCCTTTCGGGTGCACTGACTCTTCTTCCCTGTCTCTGCAAAGCCGCCTGCCTTCGCCCCAGGGCGGGGTCAGCCGTCTGAAACGCACCCTGAGTCTTCATGAAATGCTTTAAATGCCCCTCACCACACTGTGTAAATAAAGTTCTCTTTTGCTTTTGGTCTCAGATGCACTAAATCAACGGATAATGCTTGGTTTTTCATGCACCCTCATCATTGCTGTGGGCGACCTTGTTTGTAAACAGTATTTTATCTGTGTATTTATCTAAGTGGTACTTTCCAATAGAAATACAACACAAGGCACAGATGTAGCTTTAAATTTTCTAGTAGGTCCATTTTAAAATGTTGAAAGTAACTAAAATTACTTTTACTATTACATTTAACCCACTATATCCAAAATGTTATCACTGCAACATGTAATCAATATCTATATTATTAATGACCTAGATTCTTTTTCCATAGGACAGTTTAAAATTTAGCTTTTGCTTTACATTTAGAACATATCTCAATTAGGTCTAGACACATTTTAAGTGATTGATATTTATATGTAGTCAATAGTTGAAATTATATTAGCACAAATTTATGGTGTAATCATCCCCCAGGAACTCAGACAGCCAAAGCAAGAAGTACTATATTACCAGTGACTCATCTGGAATCTGGGAGAGAGGGATTCATAAATTCTATTAATCTTTCCAGTTTTCAACTTTGTCAAGATTTCTGTTAGAAATTATATCAAAATAAGGAGTTAAATGTTTTAAAAAAACTTTAATAAATGAACACTTGACTGAATCTTTTTCTAGCCACTCCTCCTTCGGCTTCTGGATTCAGGCATTAGAAAGTGTAAGAAGGATCATACAGAAGAAAAAGAAAAAAAAAACTGCCAATGATTATTACATCCTTATCTTGCACCAACAAAACGTGCTAAAAGTGCCTCACAATTTACCTCCCTTGTGATTTTTTGAACAGGATTTATGGGCCCTCGAAATGAGGTTTTCATTGCATCAGCTCCCAATTATTTTGTTTCTACTTTGATGTGGGGGGAAAAGGATCTCTTGCCAGCACTTAACACCGAACCCGAAAAAAGAGAGTAATTATATACGGATTCTTGGGGAAATCGGGAAAGCCCTGAGCGGGTTCGCAGAACTCAGTCGGGGACTCCGGCCCGTCGGCAGGCAGCCCCGAGGGTGGGGGACCGGGCGGGACCTGCATCCGGGACTCGAGGCTCTGCTTCTCTGGTCTGGAAGGGCCTCGCCCGGCTGGAAACCAGGAGGGGGCGGGGCCTTTTAGGACTGGCTGGCTCGGTGGGTAGGGGGTGTGGTTAGCAGGCTGGCCTGCCGAGCTGAAGCAGAGCGGTGTCTCACCGGCGCCCCCTGGTGGTCTGGAGCGAGGCCGCCGTGGCGCTTCTGGCGGGGAGGGGCATGAACAAGCGCGCATAGCTCATGCTAAGAGTGAGAACCTCAGTCTGTCTCGTTACTCCAACCGGAGATAAGGGCCTGAGCTTACAGGCCCAGCGAGGGCGACAGCGTCAGTCCACCTGCTGCAGAGCTCCTCCGGGACAGCTCGGGGCCACTCTGGCTTCCGCGCACAGCGAACGCGCAGAGCCGGCCGGTGTCTTGCCGCACAGCCGGGCGTGTGTGTGTGTGTGTGTGTGTGTGTGTGTGTGTGTGTGTGATTTTTTGCTGGATTCTCTTTTGAACTGTAGTTTCTACCAGCACAAGAGGCATCTTGTCCTGCCCCCCCCCCCACCGGGCGAGCAGTCACCCCAGAACCCTTGGGGCTGAAGCGGCGGCTGGCCCACAAGAGGACCAGCCCTCGGGCCTAGGCTGGTGCCCTCCGGACAAGGTCCCAGACCTGAGAACCGTCGCGTTGAGCGCTCACTCTGCGCCGAGGAGCTTTCTGTCAATGTCGGCTTGATTCTTGCAACGCTCCCATAAAGCAGATTTTCTCTAATCTACAAATAAGAAAATCGAGGTCTATAAAGATTAAGCAAGTCGCTATGGTCAGACAGGTTGAGTCGCAGAGGCAGGAGATCTGAACTGGGCAGGTTGACCCCCGCGCCCTTCTGCCTTCTGTCCTAGTCCGGTAGGCAGCTCTCGACTTGTGCTGCATGCATGTGGAGGAGCACAATTAACTCTCCTTCCTCAGCTAAGTCCCATTCTAGGCCCCGCAGGGATGCAAAGAGATCAAGGCTTGATTCTTATGTCAGAACCCTCCTGTGGCTGGAGGGAAAGCTAGAAGCCAGGCAATGGCTGTCTTGGGAAATGGAGGTGTGGTGGCTGGAAGACAGCGTGGGAGCGTTGCTGAGAGCTGGGAAGGCTTCCTAATCAGAGCTGGTTCTAGTAGTGTGTAACCTCCATCACCGTACACTTGGCAATCTATGTGCCAATAAAATGAAGGCATAAAGCCGCGACTCTGGGAAATGCAGAAGCTACAAGAGGGGCCACCAGTTAGTCTCCCCACAGCTTTGGACGTCAGGGTCGGTCCCCAGCCTTCCGACTAACCCCCTCACTAAGGGAGGGCCATGAAATTGGAAGGTAAGAAGGTGACTTTTTTTTCAGGGTCTTCGATATCAAAATTCCCAGGATGCGCCCAGTTCTAACTTAGTTTAGTTGTAAAATTAAATAAACATTTTAAATAATGAAGGAAATAAGGATTCAGCCAAACAAAATAAATCTATTATCACATAAATTTGGAAAATTCTGGGCCAAACAATTTTAGCTTTTTTTTTTTTTATTACTGGAGTGCTTTCAGAGCCTTTAGTGTAGTCCCATGAACTCTGAGTCACCAAGAGGGAACTATATTTTGCGTTTCTCCAGAAACTTATTTTATTATAGAATACTTTTTTTAGTAATGTTTTTAGGATTATGGTTCTCAGGACCAAATTTTGAAAACTGCTATTTTAGAATCTTGACTTACAGATCCAGTGCAGCCAAAGATCATGGATACTGATCTTTCAGTATCCATGAGGGTTTTCTAGATTATTCCCACTGTTTCCCACTGAGGGTTTTCTAGATTATTCCCACTATTTCTCAGCAAACCAGGAGAGCCTGGCATGGTGGTCCATGCCTGTGATCCTAGTACACTGAGAGGCAGAGGTAGGAAGGTCAAAAGTTCAAACTTAGCCCAGCAATTTAGCAGCTTAGTCAGACCCCGTCTCAAAATTAAAAAAAAAAAAATTTTAAGGCGGGGCTGGCTAGGGATGCCCCTTAGTTCAAAGGCCCTAGGTTCAATACCCAGCAATACACACACACACACACACACACACACACACACACACACACACACAGAAGCCAATGGAGTTGATTCAAAAAACCAAATAAAATATCCCATGACCTAGGTGCCTAGATTAATGATAGGGACAAAGAATTAGAGAGCAGAAGAGAGTTGAGGTACAAAGAGGGGGAAAAAATCACAGTGACTTGGGCTTCAAGTGGTCCCACAAAGTCTCTGCCTAAGTTAAGACTCTCTCTGTGGCAATTTATTGCACCTATCAGAGCAATCTGGTTGAATAAAGTAATTATTTACAATGAGGACATGTGGCTTTCTTTTGGAATCCACAAGAAGATGACTCTGGGCATCAAGGGAACTTCAGTTCTCCATTCTTTTCTCATCCTGTAGACATAATTTTTTTGGGGGGTGGCATCGAACTCAGGGCCTTGCGCTCATTAGGCAAGCACTGTACGACTTGAGCTAAATCCCCAGCCCCTGGACATACTTTTTTCTGGGTCTTGGTCCACCAGATGGAAAATGTGGTTCCCATCCGTTGCAGAATCTGCATGTCCAGTCATCTGGAAAGTGACTCAGCTTCAAGTTCCTGAGGAAGGACTTTGACCAGGTTACAGCCACTCGTGAGGTCATTGTATAGATCACTCAGTATGCCAGTCATTCCAGCACCATACGGGTGCAGGGATGTATTATGGACAGTCACATAAAAGTGGATAGCTGGTAGGCCATCTAATAAATGGCTGTTCAAATCCAAGAATTCACTGTACAGGTAGCTCCTTTTTAAAATACTTCCTCGCCTTCTATGTAAATATATAAATATAATTTTTAATTATTCAGGAACTTCTGTCCCTCCACATGATGATCCAGAACACCCTGCTCTACTGACCTGCAGTCGTGCCCCGCAGATGGGGTACAGCTGGCGGTGCGGATCATCTCTGAAAATCATTTTATCCAAGAAACAAAAGGAAAATGCATTCTTAAAAATGGCTTGTTTCTCCTAAAATTTGATTCCATGAAAGGAAATTTGGTTAACAGCATTTGTTTGGGAAACGTATTCGAAGCTCTGCTCTGCTAGATTACCATTGTTTTCAGCAATTACGTCCTCCATATATATTTAATGCCATCCTCTGGAAAATGGATTGGCTTCAGATATATTTTTCTCTTGCTTTAGAGATTTTGTACATTGGCCCAAATGGGTTTTTATTTTCCGTTTTAATTTAAACAGTATAAATACAATATTGGACTTCTTTGGTGTTAACAGTTTCGCTATGCAGATGTTTCTTGAAAGCCTTTTCAATTCCTAGTGTTGGTTTTTAAAAAAAATTTTTATTAGCATGGCTGCCTGCCAGAAAAAAAATACTATGCCATTTTACACAGAACTGTAAGATTTTCTTTCCCTGTTCTTTCCCCACCCCCAGCTACATGACTCTTAGGATTAAAGATGCCATAGTGACATCTTGTGGCCAACCACTGAAGACACAGAAGAAATTATCGGGGCTAACAGAATGACCAGTTCCTTCCCCCACAAGTATTTCTGGATTTACTTGATTTGCTTTTTATTTACCATTTGGCTTAAATCACTCTAGCTGTCCAGGTTGTTTTGCTTTACGGAAAATATTCAACTTTGCCCCCATAGAGAAAAGGATAAACACACTAATCCAGGAAGGAAAAGAAGGTCATAACTCTGGCTTCTGGCTTTTGTTGGACTCCTCATAAAACAGTGTTGTGCAAGTTCCTCAATAGTAACTCTGAAAAATATTCAAATCTTTTCCCTAGAAAAGTGATGGAAACGAGGACGCTAAATGAACTTTCATTCAACATTCTATGCTTTCGGAGATTGATAGTTTGTTTACCTAACTTATTTAATATTTACATGGGACTATATCAATAATAACCCTCCAATTTTTGTCTCCTCTCCCCAACCAGTGTCAGTGGAGATAAAAATCTTCTTGTATCATTCTTCACTTTAAGGAAAAATGTACAAAATATTTATGCAGCAATAAAAAAGTATGCTTACCAGAAATTTTGCATAACAGAGAGGAAAGATACGCTGTAAAGTTAAAAGAGCAAGACACCAAATTACATGTAAGAAATAATCTTACATACAGTCTACTCAGACGTAGACGTAGATGTCAGTCTCAAGCTTCTTGAGGAGGAGGTGTAGACCCCAAAATAAATGCAGGAAGGTTTCTTGTAAAAGTTGTCTGTCTCGTGGCATTCTAACTAAAATTTATTTTCTTATATTTTCCTCTATTTTTCAGTTTTTTCTTTACTGAGTATATTAAAATCATGGGCCAGAAAAGTTCTCAGCATTTTTTAAAGGATCAAGATTCTGTTTGTTTTCATATAAAATATCTCCATTTCAGGATGGTACAGAAACATGGGGAGACCCCTGTAAGTGAGACACATAGGGACCTACACAGGGAGACAACTTCACTGAATTGCAAAATAGATTTGGGAATCTCTAGAGATGCTAGGAAGTCACTCAATTCTTACTGTGGACAAAGGTGTGATGGGAACTTCACCTTATCCCATGGAGTAGGTCCTTGGCTCCTTGTCACAGAAAAAGAATTTCCGGACTCGTCAGTGTGAGGCATAAAAGCAGACTTGTTAGGCAGATTCAGAAAGCAGGAGAAATGAGGAAGGAAGTTCAGCTTGCAGCTCCGATGAAGAGGGGCAGGATCATCCATTAACAAAAGGAGAGTTGGGCACGGTGGTGCAGCCGATAGTTCCGCACTCCGGGAGCCTGAGACAGGAGGATCTCAAGATCTAGCCCAGCCGAACAACTTAGTGACTTGGTGAGACTTTGACTCAAAATTTTAAAAATAAAAAAGGAAGGAGGATATAGTTCAGTGTGAAGGCCCTAGGTTCAGTCCCCAGTACCGAGAAGAAAAGGGAGGGAGAGGAGCAAGAGACCAGCCTTCATGGATTAGCCGAGGTGGGCTAGAGACTGATTATCTTCTCAGCTTTGGTTTGCAAGAGGGATCCAGAAGAAATCCTTGTTGCTGGAGGGGGCAGTTTGATCTCTGCGAGATAACTCTTTCTACTTGGGGTTGTCTCAGTTTCCTGGCGGCTCTGCTGAGTTCCAAAATAACTCGGGTTCAAGGCAGTGACTGGAGACGTCTGGGGGTGCCCTGGTAGTTGAGTGTCCAAGTAAATCTCTTATCTCGGTGTCCTCGGGCTTCAAGAGGGTGAGATGGGTCCTGGAAATTCAGGGTTAATCACTCTTGTTTTGCCAGCTTTTAGAGAGACAATCCCTGATGACTGGCGTGCTACACACAGAGCCGAGCAGGCTCCGATCCACAGCTGTAAAGTAATAGAGGAGACAGAAAGTAAGGTCAAACTTTGTTTTGCTTTTAGTTACGTATGAGACATCTGTGTGTCTGTCCAAGTGAAGAGCCACTGTGTTTGTTTGCTTTGTTTTCTTTTGTTTTGTTTTGCAAATACAGTTTTTAAGATCTGACTGCCTCAGAAGAAAACACAAATCAAGCTTTTAATGACTAACAGGTTAAGGGCCCAGGAGTTTGTCTTCTGTCCCTATGGCAGGCTGTGACTGTGTGAAGACTTTTAAGGGTCCTTTAAGAGCCAGTAAATATATCCGAGGAGGCTCCTTATCCGGTGAACTTCACAGTCCGCCAGCCAGCAGCCTTTAGCCACCTTGTCCTGGGTTTCCGCAGAAGGGAGAGGCACGCTGCTCCACTCCTTTGGCTGCGTCCTGGCAGGATTGCTGGTGCCAGTCAGGTCACGGGGTTTCGGACCACTGAGCTGTCGGGTTCCTCACAGAAGGCTGCCAGCCCCTCTTTAGTAAGCAAGAAGCATAATAGGATATCCATGAAATGTTAACATTTAAAACTAAATTAGTTGACCCGAAGGGTAAATGGAAAAATAAGAGTAGCCTAGGAAGTTCTGAAAAAAGAATAATTTCTGTATTTTTTGTAAATTATAAATTAAAGCTTATTATAAAACTATAGTGTTTAAAGTGGCAGTGCTGATACTTCAATAGACAGCGGTTAATGGAAAAGAATACAAAGTCCAAAAATAGAATGAGAGGCATATAGACATTTATTATATGATAGAGATTTAATGTATGTTAAGGCAGCCAGATCAATGGAGAAAAGATCGATTATTCACCTACAGGCCATAGGATGGCTGGATGACCATCTAAAAATACCTCACGCCTTACACCATGACAAATTCCAAAGTGTGCAGAAGTTTTAATGTAAAAGAAAAGAATGGCATATTACAAGTGATATAGAAAACTCTGAAATAGCTTTTCAGTAATCTCAGGTGGAGAAGGGCTTTCTATTATGACACATAAACCACAGAAACCATCTGCAGAAATCACTCAAAGACAAAGGACAGAAATGAAAGAAAATATGTATTTACCATAGACAGAGTCCCAAGATATTTTTCCAAGATAATTTTCCAAGATACAGTAATAATTCTTAAAAATCAACAAGGAGTAAACCAATGACTCAGCTGGAAAATAGACAAAAGATACGAGCCAATTCTTCCCACCGCAGAAAGCCCACATGAAGCCTGCAGCACATGAAAAGGGGCTCGAGGTCATTCACCACGGAAGAGATGGACATTAAACTATCTGCGAGTTTCATTCTGCACTCAGCACATGGGTGGGACTGAAACTTGGGGAGCAGACTCTGTTGGTGAAAGCGCAGGAGAACTTCCCACATTGAGGGTGGAAATGGGAATCGGATCTAAAGCTCCACACGATGGAAGTGCCCATGAAGGGTGACCTGTAAATGCAGGAGCCCTTTGGCACACCTATTCCACCCTCTGACGTTCATAGTACAAAAGATGCTCGTGTGTGCGAAATGCCATGTGTCCACAGCCATTCGTTGCTGCGACTTTCAAAATAGCAAAAGGCTGAGAACATCCCAAATATCCATCAACAGAATATTGGCTAAATAAATTATAGTGCATTCACATAAAAAAAAATACTGTGAAGCTATTAAAAAAATGAAAAAGCTCATTATGGGCCGAAATGAATAATCTCCAAACTATGTTGCCAAGTCAAAAAGCAGGGCTTAAAACACTGTGTTACAAATGAAAATGAAAAAATAAAAAACAAGAAATACACTTAATATATGTATCTGCTGATATGCACAGTGGTGGATCATGAGAGAAAAGTGCTAATGGTGGTTAAAGACCTAGAAAGAGCAGGGTCTGCAGATCCCAGCCACACGGCATCTGTGTTTCAACTCACTGGAATGCTGAGAACTCCCTGGTGCTCAAAGCTGTGTGCCCCACCTCACTGCGGGGAGGGGGGCACAGTAGCAGAGAGGAATGAAATCCCCCAAAGGCCTGAGCACTGTCCTCCAAAAATGAGCCTTTTGAAAACATGTCATTTCGTTTTTATTGTAATTAATTGATTGACACAAATTTTCATTCTTGTCAACAACATATTTGTGTTAGTTTTAAGATAAAAATAATGATAATGGGCTTCCCAGTTTTCGAAGCAATGGAGAATCTCTTAGGAGCCTCACATGCCTGTGAATTGTCCACCTGCTTGTGCCTAATCTTCTTTTAGCTCCAAATAATAATGAAATCTACTGAAATCTGTTGACAGCAGTCCCTGGGGGTGAAGATTTTTATTCTCATTTATAAAATGAGGAGGCAAAGGCTGAATAGGTTCAATGACTTTTCGAGAATCACCCAAAGATAGCAGCTATGGTGGTGCATGCCTATAATCCCAGCACTCTGAAGGCTGAGGCAGGAGGCTCGCCACAAATTGGGCCAGTCTGGGATACATAATGAGTTCAAAGCCAGCCCGGATTACATGGCAAGACCCTGTCAAAAAAAAAAAAAAAAAATCAGCCAAACCTATAAAGTGGTAATGCTGAAAATGCCACCAAAACCAGATGTGGCCTGTTTTCCTTGCTCTGAGTCGAGCAGCTTCCCAGCATTCTTAGCCCTCAACACCTACTTAGCAACTTGCCTTTGTTTGGGTCTCTTTCTAGTCCACCTGTCTGGAATATGTTCTATATAAATCTTATTGGTACATTTTAGAGATACATAATGATCATATTTGTCAGAGGGGTTGTGTACCTGTGCATGTTATATTTTGATTTTCTTTTTTCCCTTTTCTCTCTCCTCCCTTCAACTTCCCCTCCCCTCCTTATTTCAACTTTGTTTCGATTTTTCCTATCTTTTTCCTTTCTATTCTTCTTTTCTTTTCCCTTTCCCTTCCTTCTTTTCCCCCTCCCCTTTCCCCATTTCCCCTTCTCACTTGAACATTTTCTTTCTATTTCACAATATCTATTATACGTTTTGGTCCTTATTTACACTTGCGGTTTTTCATACCAGAGAAACAGTGTGATATTTACTCATGTGTGTCTGATTTATTTCACTTAAGAGTATGTTCTTAAGGTGCATCCATTTACCCACAAATGTCTCAGGTTTATCCTTTTTGTATAAAAAGTCACATTTCCTTTATGCATTCATTGGTTGATGGGTTGATGGGCATTTGGGCTGTTTCCAAGATTTAGCTATTACAAACTGTGCTGCTATAAACATGGGCGTGCATATATCTCTCAAATATTAACTCTTATATATTCTTCTGGCTTCCAGGTCTAGAAATTCTAGTGGGCCTCAGCCTTTGCTGTGCAGTGAGCTCTCTTGGCAGGATTTTGAAACATACCGTTGCCTAGACCTCACCTCCACTCCAGACACTCTCTTCTAATTGGTCTGGGATGGAGTCTAGGGTTAAAGATTTTCAACCCTCCACCTCTCCTCCAGAGGGTCTTATTCAGCTTTGTACCCCCAGTGCCTAGCAGGCACTCAGTAGATATTTGTTAAATGGGTGGATGGATGAATAACTGAATGAACAGATGAAATTTAGGGTAAGGTAGAAGCTAAGCCTTAATGTAAGCAATAAAACAGAAGCTGTTTTGAAAGTCCTGCGCTAGGTGGAAGCTTGCTAAAATTACACTCACTTCGATCTCCTCCTAGGATGCTGGAGAAGAGGGAAGCCGCATCCCTGTAACCCAGCCCAGGGCCCCCACACAATGGAAAGCTGTCAATAGCATCCCTGAATCACATGAGGGTTATATAATATAAGGTTCACAGAACACAGCTGCTTTTATCACTTGGGCTTAAGTTGCACTGAAATGGAAACTCAGCTGATGTCCTATGTATGGGTGTCTTCAAAAGAGCGAAGTCTCCCTGTATTTGCCCAGGCCATCTATTGGCCCCTATTTGAGGCAGAGGTGCTGGGGCCCTTCCTGCTACGAGAATTTCTGCTGTCTTTCCAGATAACAAACAGGCCATTTCAGCAGAACCATTGTTTTTATTTGTAAAGATAAGACCAGGGTTTCCCCTTCTCCCAGGAGAAGGCAGCGCCTGCTGGCTTTGCGGACACTTGGGAGTGCTGGGCCAGAGGCCCCGGCAAGGGGACAGGCCACAGTCGTGTGTCCAGTTCGAGGGAGGCCATCTCTGCTTGTTCCCCCCGTTGGACACTTGCTAATCACCTGGAAACCTTTGGGGAGATGCCCCAATCTATTCTGTGCTATTTAACTCTGGTAGAAGAGGTGTATTGTCCTCTAGTAAGTGATAGGCACTCGCCCTGCTTGAGGAAGGGACCCGGGGCTAACCCTGAATACTACACAACTCAGTCGCACGGGTTGGGAAAAGGGGGCCTGGAGACACATTTTTCCATGAGCAAAAGGTAAGTATGCCCTGGCGGAGACTGGCACCCAGAGTTTCCTTTTCTTAGTCAGTCCTTATTTTCCCACCTCACTTGTAATTTAGATGGTGGTGTGACTGTGTTCTAGCAAAAGGATGTGTCCAGGAGTGAGGGGTGCCCCGCCCTACCCAGCCCTGCAAGTAAGACATTTGGCTGCTGTCTGGAAGGCTGGCACGGAGCGTCTCCTGGGCCAGTTCCGGCAGCCAGGGGTTGAAAACACAAAAGCATCGCCAAGCCGGGTTCCTGAATGTTCGCCCACAGCAGAGCCACGTATTGGTTTCTCCAAAAGAGGAACGTCTCCTTGCTGCCCTCTGTAGTGCAGTATTGTCATTAGAGCAAGAAGCAAACTTCTATTGTGTTTGAGACATCACCCATCATCGGGTCTATTTCTTACAGCAGTTAGCTTTCTCTAGCTCGTTACAGATGTTCCTAACGTGCCCTTACACTTTGGGAGCAAGACAGGAATCCCTCATTTGCTTTGGGAGAAAGGATTTCCCAGTATGACCGACCCACAAACTACTCTGCCAGCCCACTTTTGTCCCCAGGATGTCCTGGTTGCTGACGGGCCTGGCGTCCTCATCACCCTGAAGACAGGGGGAGATGTTTACAAGAACCAGTTGGTTTCCCCCCTCGTGTAAATGAGGCAGTTTTCCTAAATTCTATCTCAAGACATGGATGGTCCAAGCTAGGGCCTTAGCAAAGTGAAGCAGAGAAGTACTTCAAATAAAATCCAAGTTGTACAAGAGATAATCTTCTAGAATAATTGGATGAAATACAGATCTTTATGAATCTTTTAAGGTACATTTTTATAAAAATGCTAGTTTCACCAGTCTGAGTCTCCGAATGATCATACACCAAGAAGATGAAAGAGAATCTGCCCTTAAATATCTTTTTTGCATTCAAACAATCACAACCTACTTTCCCCACCTAAGTGCTTTCTGGACGATCGTCAGTGTTTCTTTTAGTCAATCACCACATATATTTTGCAGAAGCTGGTAATGATGATGCCACAGCAATGCAGGTGGGGCTAGAGTGATGAAAAAGGAAATAGCACCACAGATGCAAGTGAAAAGAATCTTCAGTCCAGAGGTCAACTCTGGTACCATAGAAGGGATTTCCAGGCAAGAGAGCAAGAAAGAGCATCCTGTGCATAGACAGAGGTGAAGACGAACTTGGACTTGTCAGTAAAGCTGGAAGAAAGCTTCACGAATTGATACACAGGGACTGTGCTGGGTGTCTGTAGCCAAATGTAAATGTGGGAATGGGAACTCTTCAGGACCCTGACTGATATCCCCCCGCTCCAGCTAGAAGATGAAGGAGGCAGTGATAAAACATGGTACTCACTTAGGAAAACAGCTGACAGGTAACTAGGGAGAAACAGTCCAGCAATAAAATGAATACAGGGCTGGGGCAGCTCAGTGGTTAGAATGCTTGCCTTGCAAATGCAAGGCCCTGAGTCTGATCCCCAGCACCAAAAAATAAATAAACAAATTAAAATGAATACAAAATGGACTCTTCAGCTATGTAAAAAAAGTAAGCACTTAAAAGTCTAAGAAGAAGGAAGGGGCACATTGAGGAAAGAACTCTATCCTTCTCTGTCCATGTTAGAGAGATTTGACGGTGTACAGAGCTCCTTCAAAAATTGCCTTTCTAGAAATCTTGTGTAATTCTCTTCCCAGCAAATAGGCCAAATCTGATCCCAATGCCTGGAAAGCTTCTCCAATTAGTCTGTCAGAATTTTATATAACATTCAGAAAAGAGGGACAGTGTGGTTTTTGTAGCAGTAAACTTCAAATTCTCAGTGCCAACACTATCAATAAAATATGACTGGGCACACAGCATCATAGGTATATTTATTTAGTCATAAAATGTATATGTGCATACTATTATACTGATATATTTCACATGACATAAAACAATATTCCCAATAAGAGAGACATTAAAAGACTACTGTCTTAACCATTTTTTCATTATCAGGACAAATACCCAAATCCTACGACTCTTAGGAAAATAAGTTTATTTTGGCTTATATTTCCAGTTCGTGGTTTGCTGGCTCCAAGGCGAGAATGGCGTGGTGGAAGGGCCTAGGCAGAGGGCTGCTGCTCACCACATGGCAACCAGGAAGCAGAGAAGGGAAGAGGTAGGGAGGTTCATACACCCTTTGGGGTCACATCCCCAGTGACCACCCTCTTCAGACCAGACCCCACCTCCTAACAGTACATTCAGCTATAGATTAATCAGGGGATGAATTCACTGATGAGTATAGCACCCCCATAACCCAATCACCTTCCAAACACAGGGCCTTTCGGGAACACCCCATACCTAAATCATTACCACTATGTAAACAGTAAAAGAAAACACAATTTTTTTCTTTGTATACCTCATGTGGCTTGTCTTATACTTCCTATGTTGGAAACACCACTGCCCTGAGTTCTGGTTCTAAGTTATTGATCTCGTTTTCAGAAAAGTGAAAGTGGTTTAAAAATGAGATGAAGGACTATTGTCCTGTGCCCTAGGTAAGCGATGCCCCGTAGAACAGCCCCTGGGTTGTCTCTAGCTTGAAGATGTGAATTGCGTGTTATCTAAAGATGCTAGGTCTGAAGCATATTGCCAGCCTAACCAGAAGGATGTGGAATGGAGCCCCTTAGGCGGTAGAGCATGTTTTCTTTATTTTGTCTCCCCTTAGGGCTATGAGGTGTCCTAGGGGACGTGTCTTACCAGGCATGGTGGCACTTGTCTGTAATCCCAGGACTCAGGCAGGCAGGCTGAGGCAGGGTTGCTAGTTTAAGGACAACCTGGGCAATTTAGTAAGAACCCGCCTCAAAATAAAATTTGAAAAAAGAGAAGAAAAAAGAAGAAAGAAAGGGCCGAGGATGTAGCTCAGTACACCCTAGGTTCAATCTCCAGGAGAGGGAGCAAGGGAGCCGGAGAGAGAATTCCCTCCCTCACAGTTAGGATGCATATCTCTTGCCTGCCCGTGATCTAGAACCCCCAGGACCAGAACTCAATCAAAATTCTTTGTCACTTTTCATGAGGAGCTCTCTTCAAGGCTTTGAGGTCGGGTAGGCACCAGAGATGACTTAAACAGACAAAGACAGCAAAGAGAAGTAGTAGATCCTGTCTAAGTGGAGCGGGCATAAGGTCTGATGAGGGTGGCCATTCTCACCTCTCTTAGGCTGCGTTCTTATCTGGATGTCTAATGGTTTTGGAACTTATTTCATCAACTACCTCGTAAATGTGAGGGGCCTAGGAATGTAGGGCATTTCTTCTTTCTTCTGTACCCATCATGGTCTAGTGGAATGAAAACTAGACTTGGGGTTCAAACTCCCAACTCACTACCAAACTAAGAAACAGGCAAAGCCTGAGAAACTGGGGTCTCTCGAGAGGAGACAAGGTCCATGGATTATGAGTCATACAATGAAATACTGTACAGCAATGACAGCAAAAGAAATACAGCTACATGTATCTACATGAAAGAATCTCACAAAGCAGCGCTAAAGAAATAAATTTCAAAATATATAGTACCATTTAAATAAAGCACGAAACATGCAAGATGATGAAAGATTGATAAACGAGTTGTAAAAGTATTTGGAAAAGTTTAACATAAATAATCTTTATTGGGGGAAGATGTGATCTGGGAGAGTTATATTGTGAGTTTTGAATGTAAAACAACGAAGCTGGATGAGGGGTACGCAGCAGCAATGTATCATTATTTATAATTGTAATTTTATGAAAGGGCTTGGGAAGGTGGGTGATATGGACCTGGCTTCTGTCTTGGCAGGAGGAGGCCCTATCACCTTTGTTTCGGAGGTAGGACGGCCTGGCCGACACCTGCCCCAGCTCTCTCCGTCGTGGCTGGAGGCAGGGCCGGGCACCTCCCACGCCGCATCCTCCTCACTACCCTGCAGAGTCCCTGGGCAGGAGTTACGCCCCAGGCTAGTTTCCTCAGGCCTCAAGCAGACGCTGATTCTCATAGTGGCAAGAAACATGCCTCCGAGCTCCTCCGGGGGTCGCTTTGACACCGCCCCCCCATTATACCTGTGTCAGATGGCAGCACCCTCAGGGCACAACAGCAGCCCTCCCAAGACCACAGTGCCCCCATCCCCCGTCTTCTTCCCTTTTTTTTTTTCTTGGGCTGAGGGATCAAAGCAGGGCCGGCTGGATGGGTGTGCGACCTGTACGGTCACACAGGACGCTGCACTGAGGGTTCTGTGCTTGGCTGTTGCCGACTTAAATTTCTTCTATTTTTGAACAAGAGGCTCTGCATTCTCATTTTGCAGCGGACTCTGTAAACTGTGTAACTTACCTCGGGCCCAGGCATTGTGGCACCGTTTCTTGGAGCCATCTCCTTATAAATATGAGTATCAGAGATGCAATATCATCTTAGTCAAAACTGAGGCGCGAAGAGTCCTCCTAAAAAAACCCTATTGTGTTTATTCACTTGCAAGACTGTCTTCCCCATGAGCGGATATAAAGCCCAGCAAAGCAAGACCCGTGTTTACTTCAAAACGGTGTCCTTACATCCTCCTGGCCTGACTCACGGCGGGCGCTCTACAGAGTCTCACCGGACGAACAGGAACGGAACCATTAAATCCATCCCGGAATTGTTTCCTTTTTTGCTTTATTGTCTTTATTTTTAAAAATATTTTACTTCTTTTCTAGAATTGTTTTCTAATACGTCCACCTGACAAACAATTTGAATAACAACATACATTTTTCCACAGGAAAAGAGTATAAAGTAGGGAGATATTTCTTCAAAATTTGTAGCTATTATACCACATTTGTGCTTTAATGCTGCTTTTTATTTTCTCAAGATTATCACTAACATTTTATGAAGTGCTTTCACTGAGATGTTCCATGGGAGTCGTTTGGCCTTCTCTGTGATATTAAAAGTATATCTCGAGTTCATTCAAGAATTCCTGATTTTCAGGCACACTTTTCTATGCTAGCATCATCATCCCCGCTGAGTACTCGGATGAGATTGCTTCGGAATAGAAGAAAATTTCCTTTATGGTAACGGTGAATGCTCAGACAAGTAGAGTCCTCGCCACACATCCCCACAGTGTGGATCAGGGAAAGCACAGCCTGAGTGCGCTCAGCCTGGACAGAGGACTGCAGGCAGAGGCCGCAGTGACGGGAGGTGACAAGATGAACCAGTTCACAATTCACTTGGCTGCAAACTGGAAATGAGTTCTCAAAAGTTGGTGGTATTTGCGTTATTTCAAATTCTAAACATTAGACATCAAGTTGTATAATTTGACACTTGCATAGTTCAATGCACGCAAATGCAATCAAATTATATTGTCACCAGGTTAATCTAGATTTTTTATGTATCCTTAAACACACTGCTCTACACTGAAGACAATAAATAGCGGATAGTGACTAAGCAAAGCAAGTTTTGTGCAGCTTCGGAAATATAAAGGGATACATATTGGCAGCACAACTAAACACAAGGAATCCTTTAAATGCATTTGCTCAACCTGGAACATGATGGAGGAAGCAAAATACCTGACTAATATCTGATATTTAAACCCTAGACAAAACATTTCAGTGCAATTCAGGAAATGCCTTATTTACTTTGATCCAAGTCAAAGGTAGCTGCATAATTAGTTTTCTTTAAACAACATTCAGCTTTGCTGACATCTCATTTCCCAAAAACAGCTGTTAGCCAAATATAGTATTGTTTATTCACTCCCTCGCAGGCTGTTTTTTAAAAGTACTTCTTCTGGTGAAAATATTGCATCATATAATTGGAATAACAGGAAAAGTAGGAGTCGCTGTTTGTATTTAAATAAACTTTTCCTTAGTCCGGTTTTCTGTTTGTGAACAATCCTTTTATTTTGTGCCATTCGGCACTCTGAATTATTGTTTATTCCTTTTTCTTTTGGCCATGCTAGGATGTATTCCAAACATGGAACACAGTAGATATTTCTCTTGAAAAAGGTTGAACTTTTTACTATATATGTTAGATATTTCTGAGCTGTAGACCTTGATTCTCATATTAACAACCCCAATGTTTCTTATTGTCTGATATACTCGTATAATTAAACTTCAGTTAGATAGTTTGGCTTTTTTTTGTTTTTTGTTTTTGGTACTGGGGAACAAACTCAGGGCCTTGTGCTTGCAAGGCAAGTGCTCTACCACTGAGCTAAATCCCCAGCCCCAAAACACGACTAATACCCATAGCATTTGAGTTAAATCTTCTCTTATCCTCTAAATGGAAGTAAAGAATGAAAACCTGTCACTGCAGAGAATTTACCCAGTACCTATTTAACAGTGGGCCTAGTCTGTAGCTACTCATCTTGTTGGCCTTTACACTTCTAATGGGGCGGAGCGTGTGTGTGCTGGGAGTCAAACTCAGGGCCTTGTGCTTGCTAGGAAGCGCTCTACCACTAGGCTAAATCCCCAGCCCCTAACACTTCTAATTTTTAAGAACCGAAAAACCATCTTATGCAGTTTTCTCAGAACTTATTTCTATTTTCTCTTCAATGGATATCTCAATTGTCTATTCTTGATACATGGAAATTCTTTGTTTACTCTACTATTGACTCCACCTTCATTAGAGCAGTTCTAAAATGTGAAATATTTTAAGTCAGTAAATCCAGATTCCATTTCTCAGTTGTTGAAATCTGCAGTCTCCTCACAGATAAAATAGATTGAATTACATAATGCCCAACATGCGCTCAATTCTAAAATTTTACTTCACTAACAAGGAAATGATTTATTGCCAAATGCATGTGTGTTACATAGTGAATGTCAAAATTTAGGTAAGAGACATGAGGCATTTTTATCCATAATATTATGACCCTGTTACTATGGGAAATTAAGACCTAAAGCCCGCATTTGTCATCCAGTTCATGGGGATTCAAATTGAGGTTGACTAGTGAAAAATGTAGCATTTTGTGTTCATCTGGAAAACTGATCTTTTTATGTTCTGCACTATGTTCATTAGTGTTTGTGCATGAGAAGTATTTAAAACCAGAAGCCGAAGAGTATTTCTAGAAATGCTCAGATTCTAGGAGATTTAAGATGAAGCAAATGCTTCCTTCCCTTTAGAATCCTAGAAGTAGTGAACACTTCTCATTTATATTTTCTTTCACATAAATACATTTGTCGTAACACCAGAACCATTGAGACAAATGGCTATGTTCAGTTGGGAAATATCTTTCCTCTTGTAAAGAATGTGTTAGGAATAAATAAATAAATATATAAATAAGGAATGTGAATGTGTTAGAGTATAATTATTCTTGTGATTTTATAGTTGACAGCATTTTTATAGTATAGGAAACTTCTGTCTATTGAAATAGCATAAGCTACTTAATTACGATAAAGCTCCTTTCAAACATAAAGAACTACTAATAATCATTAGCAAATATTCTTCAAGTACATTTTGCTTTTGTTATTGCAGTATTTCCTGAACAGAGAAATATACTGTGGTTTTGAAATTATTTGTCAAGGGAAATAACTATCTATAGAAAAGTGTGTATTACAGATTTCTATTCCTGATTGGTAAAAAGTAGGTACCATAAATAGTATAAACATTCCTTCAAATTTTTAAGTTCTCTGAAAGGTCAATAGACACACAGTACATTTACATTAGTACCATTATACCCACCAGTATTAGAAGCTGCAGTACAAACAGTGACTACGGGCAAATTTAAAGAGATTTTAAAGAAGGAAATGAACATACATTTATGAAAGGATTTGTAAGTACAAGTGCACTTAAAATTGAGGATTCTTAAAAAAAACTATCCAGGGCTGAGGATTTGGCTCAGTGGTTAGAGTGCTTGCCTTGAAACACACACACACACACACACACAAAAATCCAATTGTCTTGGTTCTTGCCAGCTGTATTCATTGGGATCCTGAGGTTTAAATGACAGAAACCCAACTAAAGTAGGTTGGGGGGGGGAACCCACACAACTCCTACACCTAGGAAGGGCGTGCCAGGCGGCTCACCAATTTCTTAAGGAGTCACGTAGGACTCAGGACCTTGGGGACACCACGCCCTGAAGTCTCTCAGAGAGGCCGTTTCCGTCAGACTCTCCGTTCATCATCCTAGCTCAGTAACAGCAGCAGGCCCCTGACGAGTCGCGTGACTTCATCTGGATTCTGGATCGGTTATCAGCGCCAGCTTAAGAACCTCTCAGGATCACATGCAGCAGTGGAGTTCCTCAGACAGACGGGAATACTGCTAAGTGGGTAAGAAAACTGGATGAACTGAAAGTGTATCTTACCTTGCAGAGTTTGTCCAACATGGAGGCAGGTGTTTTTATTAGTCTGTTCACAATGCAGAAGAATTCTACTGTTCTACGAAAGCTCAGATTCTTGTGAATACATCAGCTATTTAAACATAAAGGAGACTGAAACAAACCTATTATGAACTATGTCTTGCTAAAGAACTAAAAAGTTTGTCCCATCCAATAGCCTCCAAGTCTCTTAAAACACTTTAAAATATTTAATTAAATTTTATTTTAGGGGGTTGGGAATTTAGCTCAGTGGTAGAGCACTTGCCTAGCAAGTGCAAGGCACTGAGTTTGATCCCCTGCACCCCTCCAAAGAATTTACTTTAGCTTTTAATCTAAGTCCCCGGAAGAACTTTTGTTAGGTTATTTTAACTCTTCTAAAATACTGTTTCAGAACTTTTAATTTATATATGCCATGCTCATATACAGTAGTAAGATTTTACTGTATATTTGCATTAACTGCTTGGCATTTTTACTGCCAATGTATTTAAATTGAAAAAAAAATTCTCAGGAAAGGATGGATAACATTAAGATTCTCAGTAATTATAGTGCTGCAGTCAAGAACATAAAGGTCTCACAATAATTAGTATATATAATGCATAGCCCACTCCTCTTCCCCCTCCAAAGAATATAGACTAAAACAGAAACAGAATAATAATATGGCATGCTGTGGAGTTTTAAGACAAGATTAGCTACAAAGTTATCAAACTCACCACCAGCTGATATGATAACCAGTTCCATCATAATCAGCTTGGGGCTCTTTTAAAAATATACATTCCTGGAATGCATTTCCCAATTTCAAAATCAGAATTGTTTAGGGTAGTGCCAGAGGTTATCTCCCAGGTGCTCTGGCATACTACATAGTTAAAAAACAATGGCCAGGCTCTATTTTAAAATTAATCAGAGCCCCCTTCCCCCTGGCACAAATTTATTTCAAACTGTGCATGAGCTGAGACCTGCTTCATTAGCTTTTTACCAAGTCACTGAAATTGACATACTTTATATAACTACGCAAATATTCGGAGCAGGATGAAAAGTAGGCCAAACATCACAGCAATGCCAGTGTTCCACCAACTATTTCCCTGCCCTAGTCCATTACTGACCTTTTGGACAATGAAGACTCTACTGAGAGTTCCTTGTATACCATATTGGTAAAGCCCTAAACACTTATATCTGGTGTTACTGAAACAAGACTATATATGGCACACACAGATGGCTTCTACTCTACATTAGTTTAAGAAGAGTACAGCGATTAATGCTGATTCTGAACCACTAAAGAGTTGCAATTGGAAAAACAGCTCCAGTTCAACGTCTCACCTCCTATGTAAGGAAACAGCCTGTAGATACGCCTGCTACTACATCATCTGAGATCTTTTGTGTGACTTTCCATTTCCCAAATGCTTACCAGGGAATCTTAACAACTCTAATATGACCTCAAATGACTTCCATCTGCGGGCCCTGAATTCTTTTACAGCAAGTTGACGTCCCCAAATTCCTAGAGAACCAACTGCCAATTGCCCTACTGCCAAAGAAAGTGATTTGCACTTTCACCTACATGTGCGAAAATTTTAAGACAACGATAAGATAGATCACGCATTACATATCCAACCAAACAACACAGGAATACAGATTCAAGCCACAGGTAACTAGGAAAAAAGAAATACAAAATATGGCCAGTAAAACAATAGGCATACCCTAAAACAGTAACAGAACTTTTTATACACACTTTTCTAGGCTACAGCAAATAATTTAAATTAGGGTGCTCATAGGTAAGAATTACAATTATTAAACAATTCTCAGAGCTAGTGATTTTAGCTAAATACTTACAAATTAGAACTTTTGTAGAAGGCTGCTAATAAACAGCATTGTCAAAATTTCTAAGTAAAGTCAGACTTGAAGGCCAAGATAAGCAACTCCTTCATAGCTATTATTTCTGGCCAAAGTATAAGAATTCACTTAGACAAACAGCACTCATACTGTACCTAAAAATAGGACA
The DNA here is from genome assembly GCA_004026905.1 of Hystrix cristata. NCBI lineage: Eukaryota > Metazoa > Chordata > Mammalia > Rodentia > Hystricidae > Hystrix > Hystrix cristata. Next base: position 19,134 of record PVJO010008452.1, on the reverse strand, counting down.
GTTCATAAATTTTCAAAACTGTTTTTCCCTGCTGTGGACAGCCCTTGATCTTAGACTGTAAAACTTAGCAAACTTTGGCATGCTCCAATGTTAGTTTTATAAGTTACTGAAAACCCCTATAAATTTAGTATCATTTCTCAGATCTGTACAGCACTCTCATCCTGAATGCTTAAATATGAAAGTCACAAATCAAAATACCAGGAAAAAAAATTCATCTTTAGGCAGGTTGTATAGTTACCACATGGCAAGAAACACACCAGAAAATTTAAACACTTAAGAGCATGAAGATACTTCAAAGTATTATGAAACTTGAATTTAGCACACTTAGCTAAAATTCAGTAGTTCCAACTATAGGAAAATATTACTGCAGTAAAGACTGAGATGATTTAAACTACTCAAAATTTCTCCAATGCCTGACACCTGTATTAGATTTATAGTTTTATTATAGTAACAAATAATTGTCACAGTGACATCTACACACATATACAGAATTATATTTAAATTTATATAGAACAATATTTACATTTTTAAGTTATGCTTTTGAAATTAGAAAGTACAGTTTCAGGTTTATAACAAAGAAGAAAAATGTAGAAGACAAAAATAGAATCAACAGTAAAAATACAACTATTCATCCTGGATTATAATGTGTGGAGATTTTTTTGTCAGAAAGCTACATCTTCTTAATCTGATTGTCCAAATCATCGAAATATGGATGATTCAATGCCATTTTGCCAGAAATTCGTTTAGCAGGATCATAGACTAACATTTTCTGGGGAAAAAAAGAAGGAAAGACACTTACTTGGAAAATGAACTAAGTTTTAAAAAAAACTATAAAGCCTTAATTTTTTAATCAATAAATCATTTGCTAATAATTTTAGTAAAATCTACTAAATAAACATTTGCATTACTTTAAGCTACATAAATGTCTCATTCCTCCATATAATTCCCTCTAGCTCTAGAAGAATCTGCTCCTTAACTCAGAGACCCTCATAATCTTTTTGTTATAAATCATAGTAAGACACAGCATTCAGAAATATTTTAAAAACAAGGCATAAATTTAGGACAGTTATCTAGCTAATTATATTTAAGAATTAAATGGCCATCCGGGTTATTTACATTCTTGAAATGGTTGCAGTTAACTATTGTGGTTTTTGATGTAGCTTCTAAGAAGCTTCAAATTAGAAACAAAAGAAAAAAATCCACAACACAGCATGTTACTAAAATGAATCACTAAGTGAATTACTGCCACACAACTAATTACCATAAAAAGCTAAATAAAGTTTGGTATTTATCTTGAAAAACCTTAACCTTAACCTTACAGAGGACCAAATGGATGCACAGATTAGATAATTTTACTAACTAGTTACTATTTGAACTTTTATGTATCCAGCACTGTATGCTCAAAAAAGGTAGGTATTAATTCCACTTTACAAATGAGGACACCCAAATTGCAAAGGAGGTAAAGCAATCTGCCTAAGTTCATAGAGCTAATGAGCTATACAACAGTGCACACAACACAGTCCAAAGGATGATCTAGTCCAAGATTCCAACTGTGGCTAGACTCAGTAACCAGATTTATGGTACTTTATTTTTGTTTCATTAATTGAAGTAAAATTTGCTTGAGAAGTTTCAAACTTGAAGGCAAATGGGGCCTAGAATATAAAGAAGTCTTTATGATCAAACTATGCAAAAAAAGCAAAATAATTGGAATGGTGGATTGTTATGGTTTAGATCTAAAATGTCTCTGAAAAGTCCCGTGTATTCAGAGGTGGGGCTTTCAACAGGTCACTGGATTATGGGGTTGCTGTACTGAGTGTGTTAGTCCCTCTGCTTCTTGGCTACCATGATGTGAGCAGCTTTTCTCCACCAGGCCCTTTCATTATGGGATGAGATGGCAGACCATGAACTGAACCCACTGAAACTATGTGGCAAAATAAACTTCTCCTCTTCTAAACCGTGAGTGTTTGGTACTTCATCCCAACAGGAAAGCTGACGTATACACAGGTAAAGGACTTTGGACTTCATGATAAGCAAATGGAAAATCTGAGCTTAATTTGGTGACACAATGAACAGATTCTGAAAGGAGCTCAAAGACCAATTAGAAAATGTATCCGATGATAAAGCAATGGATATCTTTTCCTTTTGTTTAGACTTGCTAAAGCTTTTGTTTTTCCTGACATCAAGTTACCAGAGATTCACAAAAATCTGATCTTCTAAAAACTCAGAAGTTTAAATATTGTTGTAAAATAAGTTTCTTAAGGGTTTTTCCCTCCAGCAGTTAATTTATTCTTTGCCTTGTTTTCAAATGAAACAATTGTTAATTAAGTGTAGCAATATTAATAGAGGAAAAAGATCAAGAGGTATGTTAGTCTTTCTCAACTTTCTGATTAAAAAACCAGGCATAAAGTGGAAAAGTTTTAAAAACTAAAAATATCAAGCAAAAAGAGAGCACTTCTTTCTAGGATAAACTAAAAAAGGGGCTCCATAGTGAATATTGAGACAAAAAGCTAAAAAAGGAAGGCAACTACACTAAATTTGAAAAGAACAAGGGTATAGCTCAGGGGTGGAGGGCTTACCTAACATGTGTGAACCACGGGTTAAAACCCCAGCACCACAAAGAAAAACAAAAATAACAAATCCTGGTATTTCAAGTATATAGAGCAACCTATCAGGGTAAAATCAAAACAGAGCCGGGTGGATGTAACACAGTTGTAGAATACTTGCCTCACCTGTAGGAGGCCCTTGGCTTAATCCCCAGCACTGCAAAAGCACAGGGAAAAAAAATTTAGCTCAAAACACATCAGTTTTCTTCCTCTTTCACAGGTAAAAGAAAGGACTGAATGCATTCAGAGCCATCAATTATATTAAAGCCAATAAAGTATAAAAGTACATCTTCTTAAAATGTAAAAATCTCACTTACTGAGAGCAAATCCAAGCCATTCTCATCCAAGTTCTTGACATGGGATGCTAGGCTTCCTGGTTTCCACTTGGGAAATGTATTCTTATAGTCCTGCAGAGATTCCACCTCTGGCCAGACTTCATTGTTGGGAGTGCCCAAAGCTCTAAAAACAGTAGCAAACCAGAAACTATTAGTTAAAGCAAACATATCTTATTACATATATGTCAACTTTAATATTATTTGATGCAAAAGTTTTTAACAGCTTAGACTTAAAATAGAAGTACCTGAAAATCCTGAAGAGTTGGTCAATTTCCGAATCCCCATGGAAAAGTGGTTTCTTAGTTGCCAATTCTGCAAATATGGTGCCTATACTCCAAATGTCAACTGGGGTAGAGTACCGAGCGGACCCCAGCAATACTTCTGGAGATCTGTACCAGAGTGTCACTACCTATTACAAAGCAAGTTGTACAGTGAGTAAACATTGTACATGAAATTACCTAAAGTTAAACATTTATATTCCAGTAGGACTGTCCTTTAGAAAGCTATGTAATGGTCAGCAATAACACTGCTTAAGCAAATCAACTATATATAAAATACTCAACTGAATTTCTGAGTTCTATTCATGGGGGTGCTAATCTTCTCAAATTTTTAAAAGCAGAAAGATCAAAACAGTTATGGAGGCTAATCTAAATAAAAGACTATTGATAATGGTTTTGAGGCTTGGGAATGATACGTACAAACTGCAGGCACTGCTTACAAGCTGAAATAACAATTAAAATTACCATTTCAACACAAATAAAAAGCACAAACAAATAAGTTTATGAGCCATCTAGAACTAATTAACCATCTTAGTGTATTATAATGGTAAAAATATCACCTGTCATTTAGAGCATAGCTAATGAGGGAAAGAGAACCAAATAATATTTATAATGATGGGAAAGTAACAAAAAGGAGTAACAGGAGACCAAGACATCTAACCAGATGATTATTATTACCAGTTTTGATCTGTAGTCAGTCTTTGGGCTTAAAGGTGTTAAGACATAGGTCTTTAACAATCTTTTACAATTCAACAGTCCCTTTCCATCCAGAAATGCCACAAAATGCCAAGCTGTCAATATTACACTGAAAACACCTGACAACAGGCCAAGAGATGTAGCTCAGGGGAGAGCACTTGCTCAGCACGCATGAGGGCCCAAGTTCGATACTCAGAACCACAGGGGAGAAAGGGCTGTACCTAATGGCTTCTAAGTGTATCAGAAAAACTAACCCTTAAGCAACAAAATCTATCTTGTAATCAATATGACTGTATATCAGGGAAGGTCCAACCAGGAGACAGAAACCACACAGTGATTTGAATGGGAAAGTTTAAAGAATTAAACTGTAACAGGGGATTTAAATAAATGAGATTATTAAGAAATAATAGTAACTCTGAATGCCTCTCCAGTACCCTCTAGTGATAAATTTTAATACAGCAGCTGGCAAAGGGGAAATATTTCATGGTTCCAGTTCCATTTTCATATAGCATGTAATAAAGGGTGAACCTGAAACAATAAGGAAACAATAAGTTGATACTGTCACGGATTAGAAATCTTTTCTTTTGAGTACATTTTTTTAACTTAAATACAGGAAACAATCCAGCAATGACACTATTCTACTCACCTCATGCGTATACACTCTAATAGGAATCCCAAAAGCTCGAGCAAGGCCGAAGTCAGCCAGTTTAATGGTTCCTTTGTCATCAATCAACAGATTTTGAGGTTTTAAGTCTCTGTGAAGAACTCGTCTAGAGTGACAGAAGACAATACCCTGAAGAATCTGGTACAAATAACTCTGGAAAAAGGAAATACAAGAAACTTAATCACACCATGAATGATTTTCTAGCTAGTCTTTACTCCATTTGTTTCAAAGACATAAGACATTATGATGCTAGAAGTATTTACCAAAAAAGTTTTCTGGACATTTTAAACTAAGAAGCTTTGTGCGTAGGAAGCCCATTTATATACAATATGCTTGTATAACCAAGACAAAGATATTTCCCTATGGACTTACCTGTATCCACATGAACTCACTCAATCCACTTTTACTTATTTTTGTACCCTATCCGTAAAGCTCAGGTTAGTCTCCTATGTAGAATTTTCTTAAATTTTTTCCTATATTCCTATAACAACTGTGCGTTTATCTTGAGTAAGGTTGGTGTTTTTCATTTCTACCTCTCATCTTTACACATACACTTTCTCTTTGGAAACATTGGTCGAAGGTTTCAAAAGAAATGGCAAATAGGATATTGGTCATATATTTAAATGGATATAATTAATCATAAAGTACTATTTAGTAGCTCAGAGATAGGTGTTTTGTAAGAAACTTGTCAAAGACAGTGTAATTAAAACACTTGCAGCAACATGGGTATTACAAAAACATCATACACAATAAAGTGTTCTGATTTCTGTGAAATCAGAAAATACATAAAACCAGTTAGAACAAACTGGCTATTTGGGAATAAAGCTAAATTTATACCTAGTTCTTAAACAAAAGTAAATCATCTGTACAGAATTAAGACAAAAAAGGTCTGAGTGTGGTGAGAGGGTCTACTAAAAGTACTAGAAAAATACTGTCATTTACTCTTCCGGTATGTGATCTTCAAGTGAGGAGGCTTAAACAAGACGTAAAACTGAAAGCCCAAAAGTCACACAAGGCTTTTTTCTATATACATTACAAAATTTATTAACAGTATACACAACCGATAAGGTAAAGATAAAAAGGTAACAAAAAATTATTAAAACCAGTGAGTAGGTATTGGTTTTTTATAAATGACTAAACAAAAAAGTTAAATGTCAAATACATACTAGTATACCCTTTTCACATGATAGAAATTTATCCTATAAAGTTGCATGAAAGATAAATACAAAGATATTCACTGCAGCTTTGTTAAGAGCAACAATCACCAAGCTAGGGAAAAAAACCTAACTATCCACAAACATGGAAATGGTTTAAATAATTCTATCAAAAAAGCAAACAGACACAGAAAGGTATACATGTGTGATAACAGTTTACATCAAAAAGACAAGTTAATATATGTATAAAAATTCCACTTGTGTAAGAGTTTGACATAAGTGTCTATAAGATTACAAATAAAGTTAAGAGCAATCTCTAAAAAATAGCTAGTTACTATAAGAATAAAATACTGTTACTTTATGTATTTCAATACTTTTTACAACTACGTTAATTTAAGTGAAATATAATAAATATCTAGAATATAGTAACCAAAATATATCCTTTTTTTTTCCTTTTTTCGGTTTTCAGAGAGAGATATCTAAGTAATGCAGGTCAGCCTTAAACTTGCTATGTAATTAATAGCGCAGGCTGGCCTCAAAATTTCAATCCTCCTGCCTCAGCCTCCTAAATGCTGAGATTACAGACATGTACAACAGCACCCAGCTGAAAACATTATCTTAAACTAGAATAAAGTAAAGCCAGTATACCACCACCACCTGCTCTAGGCCTTTGTTATTTTAAACCTACCTGACAAGCAAACAAAGACCAGAATTCCCAAATGTAATAATACATAGTATTATTTTCATTTTCATGTTATCACAACAAACATTGTTTTTTACTTACTAGAAGTACTAGCTGATAGTTAAATGTTGACCTGTGTGGGAGGAAAGTGAAATACTTTTTCATTCTATTTTCTAACAATTTTCCAAGCATATTCCCACACAATGCAAGGACTTCTATATAGAGAAGACTTCATTCACAGTGCATAAATATTAACAAAAGTAATTAATTTCTTACCTTAACAAGTGACGAATCCATGAACTGCCCGGGAGGGATAGAATCCAAGTATTTCTTGAGATCCATGGAAAGGAATTCAAAAATGAGATATAACCTGGAATCTTGCATAAGCACATCTTGAAGACTGAAGAAAAAAACAATTACATGAAAGAAAAATCCCAGCAAACATTTTCAGCCTCTCTGTCACAAAATAAAACTTCTACAAGTAATAATAACACTTATTATAAAAAGTGGGGAAAGAGATGATAGCTTCCAAACTAGAAAAAAAAACCTTAATACAAAACTAGATTTGGAAAAGGAATATCAGGGGAACAATTTAAAATTGAGTTGTATTATATTGGAGGTGCTAAATTAATAACCTGCATTCCAAAATAATTTGTCTATTATCAGAGCCTGTCCTTGCATTTAAGTAAATGCTAGAAATAAACTTTAAATTAGGATCTAACCTTCCTGACTGCTTCCTCCATCTCTAGCCTCATTTGAACCATTAGGAAGACAATTCTCCCACATAATCAAACATTTAAAATAAAAAAGGTCTTCTCCATCTGTCTCTGGAAGGGCGTGCCAGCGTTGAGCTAGTTGACAAGGCCCTTCCAGGCTGCTTGTCCCCTCACACTACTTAACCTTACTTTTCTACCTCCTGAAACTGATTTTTACAACTACACCCCTCTAACTCTGTTCTTGCTTTAACAGGATATTCTTTTACTTATACCCAGTATTCACAATCTATAAAAGTAGGATTCTGTTCCACTCAGCAAGGCTAGACCAGAAATTAAGACAATGTAGTATTTTCCAGATTGAAAGTCACACTTGCAATAGGATGCAGAAATTGGCTTAAATTCTGATATCATACTATACCTGACTATATTTGGATGACGAAGTTCTTTTAATAGAGAAATTTCCCGAATTGCAGTACTAGGAACCCCTTCCTCTTCACTCTCTAGTCTGATTTTCTTCATGGCTACCACTTGACCTGTAGTTTTGTGTCTACCTTTATATACAACTCCGTAAGTACCTGAAATACAAAAGTAAGCATCTGCTATGTAGCAACACATCCCACAACCTAAAAGATTTTTTGAAAATGATTAAATTCCTTAAAGATGTCACACAATAGAAATGTCTGCTGTGGCCAGATGGAAAGAAAGTATCTTACGCGTAACTATACCCTTAATGCTTCCAAAAAGAAAATGAGGGTAGCTACAAAGTATCATGTACATGGTTTATAAATAAAATTGATGTAGCCATCACAAGTTCCATACCTTAATATTCCTAACAGAAGAAAATTCATTGAAACTTACCTCCTACCAAATATCCTACAGGACAAGAATAGGCATAAATCAGTGTAAAAAATCTTAGTCACTGTGACACAGAAAACTGTAGAGAGTAATTCATGCTTTTCAAGACACTTATGTACCATTTTAAAATATGGTCAACAATTCTCATCCGGAAAAGAAGACAAAAAGAACCAGGTGCTTTTACAAACTATTATCATAATAAAGGTCTACATGATCTACTACATAGGAAAACCTCATATCCATTCCCAAGCAACAAAAACAGTGATCTTGATGTCGTTCTGATATGAGCAACAATGTCAATATAAGAGACTGTGAAAGGTGGGGAGGATGGACACTGAAGATAGAAATGGCAAGATGAACTAGTAGTTACCTCTAACAGGTTCACATACATGCTACACTTAATTCCCTGGATAAGTGCTTTTGCAATTTCTAGGATCTTCTCCTTCAAGTGTATAACCTCATCTAGCCCTACATAATTTACAGAATTAACTGACAAGAACTGTTGGCCAACACTCAATATTTATTAAATTGAATCTTAGAGATTAGTGTTCCATGTGTCTCTTCTGACTCTGTGAACTGTTACCACTTCTCACTGAACTACTGGAATAGGGATTAAGCAAAGCAGAATCATTTCACTGGCTCATCACCAATTATTTAGGAAATACACAGTATATACTCTAAAATGAACTAAGTATTCTAAGTACAGAACTATTTTAAATAGCTTAATAAAAAAAAAAACCAAGGAAGCAAAAGAAAAATACTATTTTAAAAGTAAGTGAAAGTCAACATAACACAGAAAAGCTCAGCTCAGGAAATATAAAATAGGGATGACTGGGTTATGGACGCCTCATGGGATAATCACTAAGCCTTCATTTGACAGTGTCAACTAAATGCCAGTAAGTTTCCTCCCTCATGGATACAGCTACACTCTATGAACCAAAGAGACATTTGAAAAGAAAGAGCTCAAAGGCTAGTATGACAACATCCAGATTTTTAAATTCAGAAACTAGAAAACGACTTTGTAATATCCAAAATAAAAGAAGTCTGCATGTATTTGAGAAACAAATTAGGTGAAGTATGGTGGTGCACAAAGCCAGCTACCTTGGCGGCCAAGGCAGGAGGATCTGAAGTTCAAGATCAGCTTGCATAATTTACCAAGATGCCATCTCAAATAAAAATGGCTGGGGATGTAGCTCAGGGCTTACGTAGTATTCACGAGGCTCTGGGTTTGACTGCAGGTATCACAAAACAAAATGAAAATCAGGCCCACCTTGGCAACTTAAGAGAGATGAACTCTCAAAATTTAAAAAAAAAAAAACTTTTTTTAAAGGATTAGGGTCGTATCCCAGTGCAAAGCCCCTGCGTTCAATCTCCAGTAGCACCACACATGTACACACACACAAAAGATAAACAAAACACAGGACTTTCTATATTAGAAAAAATTAAGGAGGCAAAACTGCCAAATGAAATGGGTAACCTCGGATGGATCTTCAGAAGACACACGCCAAAGTGTTCAGGGTGAAGTCCATCTGTGAAACTTTGAATGTATCTAAAAGAAAAACTGCTAATGTGCACAGAAAGTGTGACGAGCCACTGATCTTAGTGAATAGATTATAGGTCCATCATGTAAATCTTTCAATTTACCTGAGGTTTGAAAATGTTCAAAATAAAAAGTTGAGGAAAAGTTTTTTAAAATTACCACAGTATTTAAATACGAAGAGTTTGACCAGGCACCTGGCATAAACAAAAGAAAATTGTATGTAAGACATCATCTATGTCATTTTCACAAGTTAATTTTTCAAGAACATTATCGAGTCCAGGGACACTCAGGAGGCTGAGGCCTGCCTGGGCTACATAATGAGACAATGTCTCATAAAAACAAAAACCAAACCAAAACAAACAATGAAAAAACAATATCCAACACGCAATCCCAAAACAGCCAGGCACTGGAGTGGACAAAACTACACATGCTAGAAAGAAATGACAGAGTTCAAAAAAACACACCAGGGGAAAAGAGAACAATGTCATTATCAAATATCTGAGTATCTCCCATGGGCTGCAAGCATTGCCAAGCAATAGGCAAACACTGTGAACAACGCAAGACGGCCAGCCCTCGCGGAGCACGCAATACAGCACTTATAAAGGGGATGAGGCCAAGTGTGGTGGTGCACATCTGTAATGCCAGTGCTCTGGGTGACTGAGGCAGGAGGATAGAAAGTTCAAGAAGAGTCTGGCCAACTCAAGGGCCACATGTTTGAGCAGCTCAAGCAGGCTCCTAATATAGTAAGACCCTGTCTCAAAATGAAAAATAAAAAGGGCTGGGGATGCAGCTCAGTGCAAGGGCCCTGGGTTCTATCCCCAGCACCCCCAAAACAAAACAAAACAAAGCAAGACCCTAGGCATGATGCAGAGGCAACTACCAAACTCACTCAGCCAAGAGCGAGGAGAGGAAGAGTGAAGCCAGGACAGGGCAGCCTCCAGGAAGAAAGAAGAGTCACTGCCAAAGACCCAGGGCTTGAACAGCAGGCCACACGTGAGGACACCAGAGAGACTCCAGTTAGAGGCTGGCCAGGGGCTACCATATAAGTGAGGGTTGTGAAGACAGTAGTCATATCAACAATAGTAACTGCATAACACTTGACAGTTTTAACTCAGCAGAAAATTGGCTTAGTAGAATGCATTTCATAATGTATTTAAGAGAGTTTATTTTTTAAAGACTTAAGGCTATATCTCCAACTCAGCACTATACTTTGGGTCATTCTATCTTGGTGAATTCCATACAGTATCGCTCACCTTGTTTTTCAACATTCCTTGTATAACTGGGGTCTTGGAGGATACAAAATAATGATAAAAATGTTTCTCAAGTGGAATGCACATAAACTGGACTCTATTACCAAATTACTTTGAACAAGTTTTAACATTTGTTCCTGGAAAATTGTAAATGAGCGCCTCAAAATTCCCATAGAGAAACTTGGATGTTCTGTAGGGGAAAAATTTTTAAAAACCCAGGCTGGCTAGATGTGGTGATGCATGCTTGTAATCTCAGTACTCAGGAGGCTGAGGCAGGAGGATTGCCAGCTTGGGCTACATAGTGAATTCAATGCCAGACTGAATTACATCTCAAGACTGTCTCAAAAAAGACAAACAAACCAAAAAACACCTACACAAAGAAATATTTATCTCTTATTTATGCTATATAGATCTAGGGTTTTTTTTTTTTTTTTTTGGCACTGAGAATTGAGCCTAGGGTCTCATGAATGCTAGGCTTTACCACTGGGCTATACCCCACCCCTCTCAAATTTTATTTTGAGACAGGGCCTCACTAAATTGTCCAGGTTAGGCTCAAACTCACAATCCTCCTGCATCAGCGCTCCAGTAACTGGGATTACAGGGTGTGTGCCAACTTGTCCAGCTAGATCTAAACTCTGTAAAGTACTACAGAAAGGAAATGAATGTTATGCACAAAAATTACTGGTGTTAGGATGTCTTATACACAAATACATGTCAGATCATTTACACCTAGGAATTTTATTCTAAATTAGTTTAATAAGCAATTATTGTAGGCTGGGTGGGGGTACCATATGCCTGTAATCCCAGCACTTCGGAGGCTGAGGCAAGAGAATCTTAAATTCAGGGTCTGCCTGCACTACAGTAAGTTCAAGGGTGGCCTAAACTACACAGGGAGACCCTGTCTCAAAAACAAGTTATTACAACCAGTGTTATGGTCTGTTTCTAGATGTCCCCCAAAGCCTCATGCAGTCACAGGTGGGGCTGGATCTAGAGTGAGTGATTGGTTTGGCATAGTTCTGCTGGGATCAAGGATATGCTGCTAGGATTAAGGGTGGAAGTGCTGCCCACCCTAAAGGCAGGCAGCCTGGATGAGATATAGGGGGCAGAAAGAGGCTTGTCTACTGCTTGCTTGCCTTGCTGCCTTCTGCCTGTCTGCCATGCCACCCTGCCATGGAGCCAGCTGATTACGGATTGAAACCTCTACAGACTGTGAGGCGAATAAACCTTTCCTCCCTTAACTTTGGGCGTTGGGTATTTTGTCTCAGCAATGAGAAAAGTGACTAAAACAGCCAATTTATAAAGTTTAGGTAAGGGGATGGGGATTTGGCTCAGTGGTTAGAGTGCTTGCCTAGCAAGCACAAGGCCCTGAGCTCAATCCCCAGCACCAAAAACAAAAACAAAAACGAAAAAAGATAAAGTTTAGGTAAAATTTAGTCTTATATACTAAAAATAACTGTAAAAGACTAAAAATATTTTATGAAATTAGTGTAACACTACTGTCCTTACCCTTGTCCTCCCAACACCTATATGAATTACCATTAGTGTTTTCAAAACAAACACTGCAAAAGTTTAGTATCAAGTTTTATGATTATTGGGAGGGGGAATCACCAAGGAGTTATAGTAGAATAATTTCAGTTCTCTTAAAACGTAAAGATTTTTGTATTTATTATGTAAAGAACATATATCAATGCATATTAGTACTAGAAGATACCTGCTTTTTTCCTGCACTACTGGGAATTGGAACTACATCTCCAAGTCTTTATTAGTATTTTATTTTGACACGGGATCTTGCTAAGTCCATAACTGCCCAGGCGGGGCTCAAACTATCCTAACTCTGCTTCACAGAATGCTAGTATTACAGGCATGCACACCCCGGCCAGCTTACAAGATACCTTAATGGTTCTGTCTTAATTAATATTTACATGTCCTCAATGTTACAGGAGTAGCATTATTAAACAATTTTTAAAATGTGTATATTAATAAAACCACTCACCTTCTCCAATTTTCTCTATTTTGATGTAGTCTTCCATGGTTATTCAACACGTATAATAGATCCTAAGAGGAAAAACTGATTTGATTAGATGCTACTAACTTAGAGTATTAGTGAAATACTACATATAAAACATTTTCCACAGTGCCTTCTGCAATACATAGTATATTTTCCATAAATATTAATTATAGTAAAACAATATTTACAAGACTAAGGACTCCTGTAATGCAATAAGACTTTCTGACCCTTATTAGCTCCTAAAACATTACATTTGTATATTCAATACAGTGTAGCACTTAGCTTCTTTGAAATTAACCCCTAAATTTAGACACTATTTTTTCTCCCCAAAGAGTTCTCATTTTTTTAGTAACAGTATCTGCCAAAGTTATACCCAAATATTTAAAAAATGTTATTTGACAGAATTTTTACTGTTTTATATTTTTATGAACATAATTGAAAAGAAACTTTTTCAAGTCATTAGAAGGGATGTGTCAGATTGCTCAACCATCAGAAATAAGACTTTTCTTTAAAGCAGCAAAAATATTTTAAGTACTGTATGTACAGCTGTGAATTCAAGGGATCACTTAAATCTTTGTTTTTAGGAGTCACATAGGCAAACACGCTTAAGACTTTCAAAGTGCAAAACACCACTAAGCACGCTAGAAGAATGAAATGTTCAATTCCACAGATAAAATTCTAATTATAACCCTTTACGATGTGAAGAATCAAGTTAAAAAATATATATATTTGAATTACAAACAATAATTAAAGAAAAAAAAAGTCTAACAACCAGACATTCAGGACTTTCTGGGCTTGCCAGTGAAATTTGAGAAGCCCAAAGATAATTACCTTGATTTTCCAATCATCCATCACTGAGATAAAATCATTTTAAGTCACTGAGAAAAGTGAACCTTAAAAAAGTTCTATTTCTCACATTCCTCTCCAGAAAGCAGAGATCAGTCTTTTAAAATGAGCTCTGCCTGGGGTCTTTAGACCAGCTGCCTTGGGGACTTAGGAACTGGTCATGAGTGTTAATTTCAAGACTTTATACTTTTATGAAACGGCAAATGGACAGTTAGCACAAGTATCTTTTTCCTCAACAACTACATTTTATATATGTAGAGTATAGTAAGATTGTTGAGCTCACTTTGATCGAATAGGTAAAAATTTACTCAATTTCACAGTATGACTCAATCCCCTTCCACCATTTTCCAGTAGTAACAATAAACTGAGTCGCTGCTTTGGAATGCATTCTGGAGTCCCCGGGCTCCCTCTGCCCTAATAGCTGCGGAATGTGAAGTATCTCTGTTTGCATCTCTGTTCGCAGGGACCTCTAGGTCCTCGGGGCGCAAGGCGTGCACGCTGGTAGCTTTAATTAGAGTTTAAGAAACGACTCAAGGACTCTAAAGACAAATCTTTCTTTCTCTCGGTCTTTCTTAGCCTTTCTGCTTCCTGCTAAGCCTACAGTACCCGACAGGCAAGTACAAAAGGAGGAAACCCCAGTTCCTCGGGCTCTGGGCCCTGCCTAAGTCCCCCGGCACGAAGCTCGGCGTGGACCCGGTTCTCGGGAAGCCGAGGTGGCCTCGCCCGGCGCCCGGCCCAGGCGGGTCTCGATTTCCTCCCCGCGAGGCAGGGGCGGCCTGGGCCGAGCCGCACTCCGCAGGCGCCCGGCGTGGTGGAACCGAGCGCCACTTGGGCAGGTCGGAGGTCCCTTCCCGAGAGAAGCGAGCGGACCCAGGCTCACTCAGGCCTGGCGGGCCCGGCCTCCCCAGTCTCTCCGGAGCCAGGCCCGGCGCCGCCCCCACGGCCACCACCAGGCTCTGCGGCCCGGCCCGGCCCGGCCTCCGGAAGGCCACCCGCTACCCAACGCTCGGCCGAGGCGACGCCCCACCAGCGCGACCCTGCGTCCGGCCACTCTACCCGGCGTACGTCCCGCGGCGGCCGCAGCGGCAGCTACCTCGCCCCGGTCTCTCCTCTCAGGACCTCCAAGCGCCAGCTTTTGAAGTCAAGTGCAAGCAGTTTCAAACTCACCGCGCTAAAGAGACTCGGACTCACCAATCAGGTAACCCGTAGACTTTCAAAGGAGCCAATCAGAGCCCAGTTACTCTTGGGCGGGGCTTCCTGTATGGCTAGAGCGCGAAAGAAAGAGGAAACGGCGGCTGGAGAAAAAACAGGAAGGCGGGCGCCGACAGAATCTGAGGTCTCCGGTTTCAAGGGAGCGTCGTCCTACTGTTTCTAGTCATCCAGATGCTACTGATCGCTGTTTTTTCCTTCCTAAATTTTTTTATGCCAATATCGGCATAGTTAAAATCTATTGTCCTCATGTAGCTCATCACAAAAACGATATTGCACTTACACCGAAGTTCTATTATTTTATTTTTAATACTTAAGGTTAGTGTATAATTGTGCTTTATTAAAATGAGTGGTTCGTGGGCCAAAAGAGTACATTTCAGGAACTTTAATAAGGTAATGGAAAAGGAGGATGGAAAAAATGAAAGACATCCTCAAAAATGTAAAGACACATTTCCAATTATATATATGCAAGTATACGTATATATAGCTGTGCTTTGTTTTTACTTTATTGTAAATTTTTATTGAAAAATTGACAATTTAAAATATTTATATTTTAAAATACTTTCACTTCAGAATTTTTATAATTTCCCAGAACTATTCCTTAAAACACAGAAATTCGGCTGGACACAATGGTACGCACCTGTAATCCCAGCTCCTCAGGAGGCTGAGGCTGGAGGATCACAAGTCCAACGCCAGCCTGGGCAACATACTGACACCCTGCCTCAAAAAACAAAAAAATAAAAAATAAAAAACAACAACAAAAAAAATACCAATGTTTAAAAGGAAAAAGAGGGCTGGGGATGTAGTTCCGCTCTGTGGTGAAGTGCTCCTAGATTCAATCCCCTGTACCACGAGAGATGAGAGAAAGAGAGAGATCTAAATTATATTTTAAATAATCTTTAAGTAATCCAGGGTCAAAAGTTCTCTCTTCGTTGTCCTCCATTGTACGCTGAGATTTCTGCACTTCAACATCATTGTGAAATCTTTTAAGAAAATAAAGCAATAAAACAGAGTTGGGATAGTAAGAGTCCACTTAGTATGTATTTCTCTTTGCACTAACCTTAATGGCACAGAGAACAGATTAATAATCATGCCTTCTATAAATGCATTTTACGAGACCCAGATTAGGATAAAGAGTGGAACGGGTTAATTGTATGCATTTAAATGTTTAATGCCTTTCTACACAATGAGCCCCATTTGTCATCCTGCCCTACATAAATACTTAGCCTTGACAAATTTTTGTTCCTGGGTGACAGAGTCAGAGTGTTTGGGATTCATGATAGTGGAGGTAGGAGAATTCCTGCCTGACCCTATCATTTTTTTCTCAACCCCCATCTACACACACACACACACGCGCGCGCGCGCACACACGCACACACACACACACACCAGAGAAGTCAAACCTAGGGCCTCCTACAAGAGGCAAGTGCTCTACCACTGAGTTACAGTCCCACCCCCGCCCCATTAACTTTTAACATTGTGCTTTATAGATACCAAAGTGCTAAGATGCAAGTCCTGCTCTAGGTGTTGAGTGGAGGAGCACAGTGATACTTGGAATTATCTTCTGGTGCTTAAGTGTAACTTATGATGCAAGGTGAGAATACAGGGGAGAACATAAGAGAAGAAATTACTAATTCTGACATAGGAAAAAACAGTCTGTAGATGTTTAGAGAAGTCGCAGATTTTCTTTCCCAATATTTTGATCTGTAATTGGTTGAATATGAAGATTTGGAGACCAAGAATGTGGAGGGCCAAGTGAAGTCTGGGAAGAAGCATGTGAAACTGATCATAGTGTGCTCTGTGGAGTTAAAGAGTGGGCACAGACATGGGCAACTGCATAGCAGTTGTCCATAAAAGCTGGCTGATTTTCACGGTTATAACTCTATTTTGTTTTTTTGAGGCACAAGGATCAAACTCAGGGCCTTGTGCTTGCTAGGCAAGTGCTCTACCACCGAGCTAAATCCCAACCCCTAAGGGGCACAGACATGGGAATGAGACTTTTGTGTGTCGGATTTTGAGCCATGTGTTGTGTTATCTAGTCCAAAAGTAAATGAATGACTCTTGCCAATCTTACAACATTTTTAATTTGTGATGAGTTTAACCCTAGGATGTAACCCTATTGTAAGTTGAGCTGCACCTGTATATCATCTGGGGGCTTCTGTGATTTCATTGTGTATGTTTCTCTAGAACTCCTATGTTGAACCTTAATCCCCAAGGTAGTGGTACAAAAGGGATGGGGTTTCAGAAGGGCTTAGAACTCCTGCACATGAATGGGGCAGTGTCCTCAGAAGCCTGGTCTCATCCACCTCTTCTATCATGTGTGAATGTGGCATTCCTCCCTTTTGCTCTTTCACCATAGGAGGATGCAACAAGAATGCACCATCTTGGAAGCAGAGAGCTGCCCTCACCAGATACTCAATCTGCGGGCAGCTTGGACTTCCCATCCTCCAGAACTGTAAGAAGTGAATTTTTGTTCATTATAAATTATCTAGTCTAAGGTATTTTGTTATAGCATCGGGAACAGACTAAGACAGAGATCCCTTTTAAGAAAATAATGCAAAACTAAGTGTGCTGAGGAATATGTATTAAATAATAAAAAATATAAAATTACAAAATTTTTAGAAGTTGAAAAATTACATAAAATCACCGAATCCACAAAAAAAAATTTTTATAAATTGCCTGACACATGTTTATATCTTTGTTCTACTTGTCTTGCTACATTTTTGGAGTTGTATCTTAGTTTCTAACTTATCTACCCAACTTAACAAGCTCTATAGTCTTTGTTTCTTTATATAACACAGCATTGCAATATTTTCTATATACAGAAAAAAAGACAGCTTTACCCTCTCCTCTTTTGCATGGTTGATCCAAACTAGTTTATTTTTTAAATGATAGATCATTTTTAAAAAGTTACTTTGTCTTCCAATGTCATTATTGTTTGTCCTTTAAATTTTTAGAATGTCTCTCAGATGTAAGAGAACACTAAATTTGCTTCACACATGAGCATGTGCTCTAAGATCATGCTATACATATGCAGGGATTATGGTAAACTGTAATTTGCATGGTTCTAAATATTCCAGATTCCTGGAATTGTTTTATACTTTTGTAATTGTTTATACTGCCTTCATAAGTGTATTTTTGACACTAGGGAAATTCGGTTTAGACAAAGTGTTGTGGTTTGAATCCAGAGTGTGCCCCAAAGGCCTATGTATTAAAGCTGTTCCCCAGAATGGCACTACTGGAAGGTGCTGGAAGCTTTAAGAGTTGGAGCCGTGTGTGTGTGTGTGTGTGTGTGTGTGTGTGTGTGTGTGTGTGTGTGGGTGATGTGTGCTCATGGTGTCGTCCAGTCAATAAGGCACATCCTGGAAGGGGATTGTGGGACCCCAATCTCTTCCTCTCTTTCTATTTCACATCCTGGATGTGAAATGAGCAACCTCGCTTTGCCATGCACCCTCCTCTGGATGTGCAGTCCTACCGCTAGCCTAAAAGTATCAGGTCCAACCAATCATGGACCTAAACCTCCAAGATTGTGAGTCAAAATAAGTCTTTTCTGCTTCTACACTTGATTATCTCAGATACTTTGTCACAGTGAGGGAAGAGTGACTAACGTGGGGTAACGATGAAAACCAAAGTTCCTTCTCCTTTTAATTTTATAAATCCGATAATTAGAAGAACTTTCCACAGCCCAGTTTCTCCTCTACTGACCACTTGTGTCTGGTTCAGATAATATGTTTGACCATATACCTTCATTTCCAGATGTCAGGAAAGTCAGCCGAACAGAAAAAGGAATATGGGTTCATCTAATTCTAATTACTTCCCAAAGGCCATCCTCCAAATAGCTCAAATATCTCAAAGAATTTGGGAGTTAGATTTCGAACACATACGTTTTTGGAGAACTATGTTCGGACCGTAGCAAGGTCCTTCCCAGCGTCATGCAAGAAGCCTGTACCAAGGCAGAGCCCTGTGCTTAAGCTTCGTTAGACTCATTGTATATCCAGCTCTTAAACTGGTGGCAATTTTGTGGATATTTGGAGCCAAAGGAAACGGTCAGACCTGTTGAAATTGTCAGGGCAGTGTTATTAAGAAGTCTTTGAGATTTTTTTTTTATTTTAAACCAAGAGCATGTATTGGTACATTCTACATACATTGGTCACATTCATTACATTTATTCTGTACCTATACATGGTGCATCTTGGTTCTCCCCCTCTCCCCTGCCCCTCCCCTCTCCTCCCTCCCTCCCTATTTATAGCAGGTTCATTCATCATTTTCCATATTTTCCCTTTCCCCTCTCTTTCCCC
>PVJO010008451.1:15184-75351 GCA_004026905.1 Hystrix cristata | reverse complement strand
AGACCCTGCTTCCCATAATAACGGCAAGCCAGCTCTAGTTTTGCCATAATCCAGTCACTTTCCAAGCACATGAGGCTTTGGGGGCCATTTTAAATCCAAACCATAGCACTTTCTTCTACATTAAAAAATTTAAGTCTTTAAATATTTTTTCCTCACTACAAGTATATTGTTTATGCGCAAAGAGTTTCCACAAAAGAAAATGTGAAATGAAACAAAAGCTATGCAATTAGGAGGGTTGTGTCCACTTCCTAGTGTACCTTGATCATTCACTTCCTGCTTCAACTGATCTATTAGTGAGATCTTAGGTGAATGTGCTGTCAGGCAGGGGGCTTGATTTGAGATGGTCAGTCACTGGGGCATGACCTGAAAGGTTGTATTCTTGTTCCTCTCCCCATCCTCTTACTATGGCTGCCTTGTTCTATCTGCTTCCTGGTTGCCATGGGTTGAACAGTTTTCCTACACCATAGCCTTCCACTGTGCCATTTCTACTTTGAAGCCAACTGACCATGCACTGAAACCATGGGCCAAAATAAAACCTGTCCTCCTTTAGGCTGCAACTACCAGTTATTTTCTCCAGGCAAAGGAAAAGCTGACTAACACAGGCATTTAAATGTATCTTCTCTCAAACTTCCACTTAATCTACTAACATTACTGTGTATAGCATTGTAGACTAAAGCATGAAGAGTTAACAAACAACAAGAGTCTGATCGGAGTCAGAAAATACCACGCCTCTCACCTCTGCCTGCTGTGCGAGTTTTCTCACACCCTGACTCCACTTTCTGGCCATAACCTGGAACTCAGTGACTAATTTGTGCAACTGGATGGAAGGTATGTGATGTTTTTCCTATCCTATTAGCTGAAGGGCAGGAAACTTGTATTTAAAAATACATTGAAAGACCTGACTGCCCCAAAACTTTGTATTTAAAACACATGAGAAGACCTAACTGTCTCAAAGTATAAGGGTGACTCCAGGAGCAGACAAAGTCCAGTTGTCTAATATCTATTGCCTAACGTCCCTCGTAGTTATATCCAATTAAACAAAGGAGCAAGGATATTTCAAAGACAGGAACAGATACGTATTTGTTCACTGCCACAGTAATAATTGAGTGCTTGCCATAGGCCTTGTCGCAAAGACGAACAAGATGCACCAGCCTATTGCCAACATGCAATTTCAAAAGGATAGGGCCACACAATCTAGTAATCATGGTGCAAAATTATAAGTAAACAATAAGATATTTGTCAATTGTTATAGTAGCAGAGGGGGAAAACATCTAACCAAGTCAGAGTAAAGGCAAATATGGAAAAAGACGATGCTGAAATTGGAAGATAATTTTTTAAAAAGCACAGATTTATCTGTCAATTTAGCATATTCAATAAAGGCTGTTATTATCTTAAGAAAGCCCTTGGTTTTCTAGGAATCCAAATCCAAACTAAAGAATTTCTTAGCTCTTAACAGAAAGTAAAAAGGAGCTAATTCCCATTCTTAGTATCTACATTATTTTGGTCTGAATTTTGTGTTTTGCACTTTGTGAACACAGAACACAGTAGTAAATATAATTAACCTTCTTTAATCTGAAGGTTTCATAGTCTAGATGAAGAGGGCACATTTCTGTGAATGTGATGTTTTAGTAGGTTCTAAACACCTGCTCAGAATGCATAAATTATTTTCATAGATTTAACAGGACCCTCACTGGATGAAGATCCCTGATAATTTGATTCTTGGATTAAATCCTTGGGGTCCCTCAGTCCCTATGCACACAAGATTTGTAGGAGCAAATGCTTGATAGCTGTAGCATTATCAGGTCAGTCAACATCCCAGAGGGCAAGAGGGGATTTGAACAATTTTAACAAATTAGCATTTCAAGATGAAATAAATGTTAAACATGACATCTCTTCCTCTTTTTTGATTTATTTAAATCAGTCTAGCAAAATAGATCTGGAGTGGAAAAAAATGCTTTGAAAGAATAATAAAACATCAAAAGAAGAGGAAAAGGTAGTATTTGCCCTAACACCTGTGATCATTATTTAAAAGTTTATGCCTAATATCTAGGTAAATCTTGAGCCCTTCCTACTGGACAGTGGCCTCCAACCCTTCTTAGTATACCAGCTGCCACCTGGGAAAAAGAAAGGAGAAAGTTAAAAACAGAATCCAAAATAACCTTACCCTGAAGTGCCTAGACCTTTAGTGCCTTTGCTTATCTCAGCATCTAGCACATTGAGTGGACTGTCCTAGTCACAAACATCTCCTACCTACTTGCAGTTAAGGGACAAAGAGGGATTGAAGAGTCTTGTCACTCTCAGAAAAACAGAAAGTTATGGAGTCAAGTATAGCCCATGGCAGATCCAGCCATGAATACCATAGTTACTGCACGCTTGTTATGTGTTTTCTGTGCCTAGAAAGGAATGCAATTTTAAACTGATGGTCTAGAGCTCTAAAGAAGCCTACAGTCAAGGAATTAATTTAGTCCTTGGAATTGGTACAGGCTCCACTGATAAAGCAAAATTAAATTTGAAAACTAAGGAAATATAAGAGATTTCCTATCATAATCATGTGAGAAAAATATCTGGGGCAGAGAGGAACTGGTGAGATATCTCTTTGGACATAAGACAGAAGAAAATGACTGGATCTGAATAAGACCAGAATGGCAGAGACCCTCTCTTCAGTGGTTAATTTTACATGCCAACGTGACAAGCTATAGTAGCACATTGTTTGATCAAAGAATAGTCTAGCTGTTGCCGTGAAGGTATTTTTAGATGAAATTGAGATTTAAATCTGTAGACTTTGAGCAAAGTAGATTGTTCCCCATAATGTGGGTGTGCCTCGTCTAATCAGATGGAGGCCTAAAGGCTGAGCTCTTCTGAGAAGGAAGAAATTCTACCTCTAGACTGCTCAGGACTCAAGCTTCATATCAAGTCTTCCAGCCACCATAATCATACAAGCTGATTCCTTAAATAAATTTCAACCTCTCTGTCTCTGTCTCTCTGTCTCTCTCTCTGTCTCTCTCCCTCTGATGTACATTACACACATATGTATATAGAAATATATATTTTTTCATATACTAACATACTTTCCTTAAAGTTTGATACTTATGGGAGCCAGCTTCCTCTCCACCTCATATACACACATATTTATACAGACATATATATATACGTCTTCGTTAGGTTTTCTAGAGCCAATGGTTTGAAAGAGAGCAGATTTATAAAGAGGACATTTATAAGTTACAATATTCACCCAGAAGCCAAATGCAGGAAGTGTCTATCTAGGCACTGGAGACCCAAAAGATCCAATCGAGGGCTGGGAGCCCACAGCACTGTCTCGTGTATGTCTGTGTCTGCAGAGGATGGCTGAAGAAATCTTCACTAGAACCAGGAGACGATGCTTGCAGCAGAGATGATGACCAGAGCTCCCCTGAAGCAACAGCAGCCATCCTCGATGACAGCAAGTCCCTGAGCTCCTTCCTCCACAAGAACAGCCGAGTTTCCTTCAGGAGAACCAGCCGCAGCAGAGCTTCTCCTGGGAAACAGCCTACCAACTAGCTTCTGCTCCCGTTCTGCTTCATGTTGTGTCAGCAACAATCCTCAAGTGGATTCTCTACACCCAGCATCACACCAACTCAGTCCAGCTGGGTATTCTGGCTCAAGTTGGCCACATTAAGTCCACTACAACATACACCTAGATGGTATGCATGAATTTATATAGGTTATATTCAGATATATTTTCCCTAAAATTTGCTACTCGTGGCAGCCAGCCTTTCCTTTCAACACATTTTCCTCTCACAGCCATTCAGCTCTTCCATTTGCTTCCTTCTGCCTGGTCTCTAACCACCGTAGGACTCCACACTACTTCCTGCCAGAAGTGGCCATCAGTATACCATTCCCAGAGGTAGCCAGAACATTAGCCGTTCCACGCACCTCCCACAACAATCCAAGATCCCAACAATGAGAAGTGTCAAATGATAATGCCCATTTTGCCATCTAAATCATTGTTGGATTAGCAAAATATGAATGGCACATAACAAAGACAAATCGAAAGAACAAGTTCTGAAAAGTAGTAGCACTTAGCAGTCAAGTACAAGGAGATTACTCAGTACATAAAATTAAAATGAACTATAAATATAATTCCTTGGATCATTATATATGCACAATCCCCTAGGCCCATCAAAGCCATATTGTAAGTGAAATTTGCAGCTATAAATTGACCTCAGAAATACTCAGTATTTCAACCAGTATTTCTGTCCATACCAGACAGAAGGCAGACTAGAGTAAGAGGTAAGATTAGTAAATCTAAATTTAAATTTCATTTTTTTCTGCTACGTCTTTGATCATATATATTTTACTTCCTCTGTATATTACTATTGTCTTTGGTCAAATGAAATAAATATACCTATAATTGTTATATGTGGGAATTTAGTGCCAAATAAAAATATAGTACAGAGCAAAGGACTTCTTAAACTATAAATCCTTTACAAGTATAAGCCATTTCTATCATTTTTGGAGGACTTCTCCCCACATCTATTCATACTTACTTGACACACGTAAGTCCTATCACAGACCACGTGGAATATGTATGCATGTATATATGTATAATTTATATTGAATACTACCTCATTAAATATAAAAAAGGATTTAATCCAAAACTATTCTGCCTCATTTATGCATGGAAGATTCAGGATCTGGAGTCATAACTTTTTTAAACAATCAACAGCCAGACTGTATTTCCTGAACATTTACATTTAATCACGTGGTTTTTAGATAAAAAGGAACTCCCTTTGTGTACCATCTTCACTGACATTTCATATTGCTAGAATTTGGAGAACTATTTTGCTGAATATGAATTATGTAGAAAAATTGATAACAAGGTAACAAAAAATCCACTTCCCTGAGACAAATGGAGTAGAGGGTCATTTGATAATGAGGTTTCACAGGAAGAATTTAACATATATTTTGAAATTGGCAGTAAAAATGGACATATCTGGATGACTAACCCTTTCCGTACAAAGTGTATTTCCCCACATCCAGTCCATATTGTATAGACAGTTATTGCTTTATTACAAGGAAGATGAAATTTGTAGAAGGGTTTGTAGGATTGTGTTAAGAAAAGGAATTCATTCTAATCCCTGTATAGGCATATGGAGTATATTTAATATAAGACTAGGCATCACTGGTTTAAGACACTATAATATCTGTCAAGTACTACAAGTTGGACAGTACTCTTAAAACTCCACTCGGTGAGACTAATTAAAGTGAGACCTTCCTTGTACAGGTAAAAATTGAATATTTAATAAGGTATCATTTAAAGCACAAATTAAATTAATGGTAGTAATACTGTGATGTTCCTATTTAACTATTTTAATATATGACAAACTCCAGCTGTTTAAAATATCTGATTTAGAAGATAAATTCTGAAGAGAAAAATTTAATAAATTAATCAAGTCCAGTCAACCAATCAGCTTATTAATGAGTTCATTCTCTACAGATTTATAGAGAAACAAACACACCTGGCTTTTGGATGAAGCAAACATTTCAAAATTAATTCAAGTTAACTTGGAATATGAGAAAACTAAGAATCCTGTAGCAGACAACTTAAACACACCAATATAAATATAAATATGTTCCTTCGAAAGGTATATCAAATGTTAATGTGGTAGGATATTGAAAACAGATAAATGCAGACGAATTATTATATTTCAAATCACTTCCTATTTTCATAGGATATTGGTAAACACTGCATTGCTATCAGTCAGCCACAACGTACTTGTATCTTAGAAGGTTATTTTTTTCACATAAGACATCATTCATAAATTAAGATTCTCTGGTGAGAATATGTTAGAAAATGACAAAAAAATATAATCTCATTCAAAATATCTTTATAAAATATCTATTGTGCTGTGCATTTTCAAATCACAGTGTGGAAGGCATGAAGATGCAATAAGTTTCATTTGCTTATCTATTTTGAATTATTTATCCTCCTCACTCACAAACCGCACACTAATTAAGTAGCAATTAAATGAAACAGAAACATTACATTCTTTGAAAGAATATGCTAGAAGAACCATGGGATTAAGAATGAAAATGTAACAAAAGTGTATTCCTCTCTTACATTTATATTTGTACAAAAAGAAAATAAAAGAGTAGGAGAAATAAAAAAGAAATATTGTCCAACATCTATTTCCCATTCATATCTGTAAATTAAGGCCATATATCTAAACGTCAAATCATTGAGGAATGTACTAGCTATATTGCCAAATATCTACATGTTATTAATGGAAGATACTGTGTATGAACAAGTAATGTTTTCAATACTAGCAAAGTCTAATACTATACAAAATTTAAATAGGAAGAAATAAAATATTTACTTCTTTAAGAAAAACAGTATGTTATAATTCCACAGCCATTTTCTTACCTCTAAACCATTGTTCAACTCTTTATAAGATAGTCTTGCCCCTACATTCTATAAAATTGCTTGATAGGTCATTACGCTAACACATACAATTGCGTTTTTTAGTTCTTATTTTTCTGACTTTTCATAAAGTGCCTGATAGTCTTTATTCTTCCTAAATATATCTGTTAGTTTCCAGTAAGTACAGACACACTTGTGGTTAATCACTATGTCCTACATCAAGTTAATTTCTATGGTGTTTGTTATATTAAACCTCTTGTTTTCATTTTCCACTGCCAGATCAAGCTTGCCGTTTCTTGTTTGGAATACCCAATAACATTCACCTTAGATTTTTTTTTTTTCCATGATCCTCTTCTGAAGCCCTCACTCACATATTTGAGCCCATCCTTTTTACAGCTGCAAAATAATATTTTTCAACCATACTTAGAATTTTGGCCTTGCAGTTCTCAAGATCATACAATTAATGGCTACCAATGCAGGTAGAATCAAGTCTGTAATAAACACACTCCTACTCAAAGCACTCCTTGATCTGGTTTCACCACAACCAATGTGCTAATTCCACCTACTTCACTTCATACATCTATCTATCCCACTAAATACTTTGTGTTATTTTATGAAACTCTGTAATTTGTCTTACCTTTCTGTCTTGTCTTTTTTCCATCTATTAAGCTTTTTAAAACATCATTGTGAAGGACTTACTGTGGACAACTTGCACACGCATGCCCAGCTGAACTGAGCTGGTCTGGTTCTGGGTGTAGAGGATCCACCTGAGGACTGTTGCTGATGCAACACAAAGGAGAACGGGAGCAGGAGATAGGAGCCGGCTGTTTCCCAGGAGAAGCTCTGCCGCGGCTGGTTCTGCTAAATGGAACACAGCTGTTCTCGTCGCAGAAGGAGCTCGGGGCCTTGCTTCTGTCGAGGATAGCTGCTGTTCTTCCGCGGAGCTCTGGTCCTCATCTCCATTGCCAGTATCATATCCTGGTTCTAGTACAGATTTCTTCAGTCTTTTAATGTAGATGTGGATGTACACCAGACACTCCTGTGGGCTCCCAGCCCTTGACTGGCTCTTTCAGGACTCCAGTATATAGATAGTCTGCATTTGGCTTGTGTGTGTAAATGTTGTAACTTCCACTTGTCCTGTATTAAATCTGCTCTCTTGCAAACCATTGACTCTAGAAAAGTAACTGCTACAAACTCAATGACTTTCTTCTTTTTATAAAGACTTCCCTAAATTCCCTTAATCAAAATCATCTCTTCTCTCCATTCTGAAATTACTACAAATTACTTATTAACCCCATGTCACATGTCTGTACATAAAATCACCTTTCTTGCCTGTGGGTTCCATGTCTGTGGATTCAACAAACTATGGGTCAAAAATATTTTTATAAAATTGGTGCCAGTACTGAATAAGTACAATTTTTTTCTTATTGTCATCATTCTTTAAATAATGTATACAAAAATGATTTACATAGTGTTTACTTTGCATTAGGGATTATGAGAGAACATACATAGGTTATATGCAAATACTTTGCCATTTTACATAATAGGCCTGAGCATCCATAAATTCTGGTATGATGGGGGAAGGGATTCTGGACCAATCCCCACAGATCCTAAAAGATAGCTGCATTTGTTGGTGATCATGCCATATTTTTTCTACTAGATTGTCCAAAAAAAAAAAAAATAAAAAATAACAATTCTCTTTCAGTTCTACTTCTATCCACCAAATACCAAGAACAATAATAGTGTTCAATTACAGTAATTTTGTTATATTAATTTTTTAAATTTATTTTCAAGATTAGTTGGCTTATAGATTCATTTTTGTAAAAAGAAAATACTCTTATCTGTGATATAGAGTAGTAGGTTTGATGAAGGCTTTTGATAACAGAACACTGTAAAATCAATGTCAAAATTTAGACTGCTTAATAATCTTAATCACAAGAACACTATTATTCATATTAACATATAAAATCTCAAATATTATTTTAAAAATTCTCAATTAAATGTTATTTGAAGTTAAATAACTCAGCATGATGTTCTAAAAGCAAGCCCTACTAAAAAGAAAAATTATTATGCATGGCTGTGTACAGGAAAAATGGTAGATTTTATCAATGAGTCATAAATGATTTATAAAAGTCTTTTCATATTACCCTGAAAGACAAATATGTCACTTGCATATGCAAAAAAAAGTCTATTGTCCTCAACCAGACAAAATATAAATAGACTGTTTAGTTTTACTATTAAAAGAGCATTTTATTGGGCACATCATGTCAAGAGGGGTCAATTGAGTTACAACAACCAATCATTAGAAGTGCATTAACCTCTAACATTATTTAACATTCACAAGTGTGGGCAGGGGACAGTGTCAAAGATGAAACATTTGAAAAATGTCTTTGGAGCTGAGGGGAAAATTAATATACCCTTTAACCTGAAAATTATATTCATAAGCAGACACCACACACAATTGAGTCCTTTGGAAAGAAAGATACAACTTTCACGACAAATTTCCTTCAAAAATGCTATTAAAAGGTGACAAACGACTTTGTGTGCACACAATGTGGACGGAACTTTTTCTTTTCAGAATAAACATGGGCTGATGGAAAGAGTAGCAGACTCAAAAAAGCCAGAGACATCGTGTTCTTGTTCAGGTCTTACCACCTGCTGAATACACGACCTTTGTCACATTAGTTAGCATTTCTATTTAAATCTCAGCTACCTAAAGTGTCAAACAAGAAAGTTGAACCCAGCGATCTTTCAGGTAATTCTAAGTTCTGAAATTGTTCTCTAATCCTGAGACTCTGAGGAATATATTGTGTCACTTCTTGCCATGTTTTGCTGTATCTTGGAAAGTAGACAGGGAACTCTCTCCTTGTACTTGAAACCCCCAAAGTCCACTATACTAATTTGGTACTCTCCACCAATTGTGCAATCAACAGTAGATTAAATAGATACCAGCTGGTGCTCACTAACATCAATTTTTCACATTTCCAGAGTACCCCCTGATAATCATTTGCACATTTATTTTATTCTGAGGGAGGTGAACTCACTAAAACTTCTAGGAAAGAACCTTGTGATTTAGGTCAATCCTGGAAACACACTGCTCCCCCTTGCGGACAATGATCTGTACAGAGTAAAGTCACTGGAGACCTATTAAATATTATGAACCTCTGGTTCAATCTGTGCATAAAATTCTTACTGCCTTTATTGTTTTGGCTTTATGATAAAGTAATTCACATTTTTTTATTCATGGTAATTTGAGTTAGATTTTCTGTTACATGCAACTGAAGTACTCAAGTGCAGGTGTTAATTAATGAACTTGTGAGGGATCTGAATAGTGACCCCTTGGGAATCACGAGCTAAATTCCTACTAAAAGAAATATAGTATCATAATATTTCATTTCTATGGACTAACCTCAACTATATAATTTGTATTTTCAGTAAATTTAACCTCCACATTTGAAGGATTCTTTCAGTTTTCATGAAACCATCATGTTGAAAATAAACAATGATTTGGCTTTTAGAAGAAGGTTTGTAATATTAGTATTGGGGACAATACTTCAGAACACCAACACTTACAATTCTTCATATAACAATCAGTGCTTTGAAAGTATTTCCATTTACTTGTTACAGTATAATCTATTCCCTGAACCTGGAGACTTTTGCTCATGTATCTTCTGTTTGTACTTCTCAAAATCCTATTTACATTATTTTCAGCAAAGTACAAAGCCGAAAAGAATGTCTCTCTCATATTTTAACGACCACAAAAAAGCTAAATCATTTGTAATGAGGTTATAAAATCCTAGGATGTCATTCTCTATGAGAATTCACACCCACTCACAATCTCTTCTCCACTAAGGACCACAGGAGGGAGATTAATGGCAAGACAGAAGAAGGAAGAAAGTCTCCCTCATACAAAGATGTAGAAAGAGGACAAGCAACCACTGAAGCAAAGGCAAAAAAGTCCTGCCTGGATCCCTTTGCCCTTCCTCTACTATGGAAAAAGAAAAGAAAATCTTAAGTAGGTAGGGAAAGGTAGTATTGATGCCTGGACATAGGTAAAAACCTGTTGCAATGGGGCAGTAGAGAGACAAATAAAACTGTCTACCCTTGGGTAGGAGCCAGATAATGGTCTATATCAATGATTGTGAACTTTTTAAAGACGAGTGCCCAAACTGCAACCCCAAACCCATTTCTTTATCACAAAGTAGCAACACTGTAGGTAAACCTGAACACTGAGGTTTTAGTTTAGAAAAAAACATCTCATACATTAACATCTTTTGTCTTAAAAGCAAAACAAATAACTTGCACACCATAGGTTCACCACCACCAGTCTAATTCCAGCCAATTCTATTCACTTAACCATTGGGTTACGGCCAGAATCTCTGAGAAAGTCCTGCCTCTGAGGCCTAGGCATATTATGCCCGCTCAAGACTGAGGCTGAGCCAAGACAAGAGCAAATGATCCCTGTACCCTTCAACACTGTATCAGCAAGTGACACGAAGCAATTACCAGCAGTCTCCTACTAAGGGAAGTACTAGAACCTCACTCTGGGAAAACCTAAACCTGAGGCCAGATTAGGAATATTGAGAAAAACTTGCAACACAGTCTCTTCCTTAAGTACAAGATAACACTAGAAGAATTTGAAGACAGTGGGGCCCTGAGGAGATAGATGATAGATACGTAGGTAGCCTCAGCTCAACCCCTGACAGTACTGGTGGATACACCAACACTTGAACAAAGAGAAATCAGATACAGCTCCAGAAATAAATAGAAAACTTACTATCTAACATATAATGTCAGCTTATCGAAGGTTGAGAAATGCAAAAAGCGAAGAAAAACAACACAAACTCTACTATATATTTTTAGCATAATTTAACTTCATGGTGAATTGATCACTTTATAATTATGGAATGTGCATCTTTATTCTGTATATATTCTTGTTCTATTTTGTATTTTGTATTAATCTAGCCAGTGTGTCTTGGTTTTTGTGAACAAGTGATAAAATTTTTCTTTTTTTTTTTTTTTCATGTTTTTGGATTTTAAGTGAGTTTCTTGTAGAATGCATTTAAATTTTTGAAATGTGTTTTTAATCCAATTTGACAATCTCTATACTTTAATTCAGGTGTTTAGATTACGTATATGTCATGTAGGTATTACTGTGTGGAATTTAAATCTATCATCTGTCTAGTATTTTTAAAAATAGGTTCTATCTATTCGTGTTTTTACATAATTTACACTTATCTTGGGTTACTTTTTTAATTTTTATTTTTATTTGTACTAGTACATATTTGCAGTGCATAATGTTTATATTTCTTGTGTGGAGTTGGTTCACGTACATGACACATCTTAATTGCTTTATTCATTCCCTTCCTCCCCTACCTTCCCTGTCCCCTTCATTTCTTGATCCCCTCCCCAGGTGGGAAAGCTCTACCTACCTACTGCCTATTATCTATCTTTTATTTTGCTCTTTATTTATAATTTGAATTTCTCATATAACAAAAACCATGGGACACTTAAGCTTGTGTTCCTGATTTGTTTCACTTAACATTATAGTCTCTATGATTCCTTTTCATCTACTCCCATTGCTTTATTAACTAATTCTTCCAAAAAGATTTTAGTGATTAACTAGAATTGACAGCACAGAATCTTAATTAATTGCAATCTACTTTTAAATAATATTATGTTACTTCAAATGCTGGGTTAGAACATTTCACTAGTTAATATTTATACTTCTCTGTAATTCTTTATTCTACAATTTTCATGTTTCATTTTATATATCTTGCAAAATTCATATTACGTTGATAGTATATTCCTATAGATCGTAAAGTGTCTTTTAAAGCCACTAACAAAAGGTTTTTTTAAATATTTATTTTCATTTTACTATTTCTATGCTCATTTTAAAATTTAGATCAAAATCTCTAGTATTATAATCTTTCTACTGGAAAAAATTAAGTTATGGCACAGACCTGCTGACAAAGAATTCACCGATATTTTATTTGTCTTTAACTATGTTTTACTATTGCTCTTCCTTTGTTTTGAGGGATGTTTTCACTATTATGAAAGTATTGGTTAAATGTTTTTGTTTTCTTTACCCTCTAAATATGGCATCCCACTGTCTTCTGGTTTGTATAATTTTTGTTTTGATTTGTTTTTTAGACAGGGTCTTGATTCATGTAGCTCAAGCTGACCTTGAATTCACTATGTACCCCAAGCTTGCCTCAAACTCCTGGCAATCCTCCTGCCTCAGCCTCCCGAGTGATGGGATGACAGGTGTGCCCTACCACACAGAATTCCTAATGAAAAATTACTGTATTTTATGTAAAAGATGAAAAGATTTCTGTACTGTAGGTAATGTGTATCACTTTTTCTTGCTATTTTCAAGTTTAAAATTTTTTCTTCAGTTTGAGTCAAACAGGTGTAGTTTTTTTTTTAACTCTTATACTGTTTGATGTGCAAAAATCTGTATTTTATGGCATGCGTTATTTCTGAAGATTTCTTAGTGATGACATTTTCAAGTTTTTCTTTGGTCTTATCTCATTCATCTTCTCCTTTTTTGAGATTACATATGTACTTGACATTTGACTTTCTTCTGCAGCTCCTGCCTCCTCCGTTGTTTTCATGAAAGGCGTCATTCTTGTCTGTTACTGTACTTTTTATTGCTCTTGCCAGCATTTTAATGATTTGGTGTTCTTGGGATGTGGTAAAGACTTGAGTGTTAGGGCCTGGAGGGGAGCTTTTGGGTCACTGGGAGAAGAGACCTGGCCTCTTTTCTCCCTTGTGCCTCTCAAGGTGCATTCTTGCTATAATGTGCTACCTCAAACCCAAAGCAACAAAGCCAACAAACCGTGGATTGAAAAGAAACCTCCCAAACTGTGAATAAAAATAAAACTTTTCTCTTCATAGGTTTAATATATCAAGTATTTGTTATAATGACACACAGCTGACTAACACAATGAAACAAGCCCAAACAATATTTTTAAATCATATGCAATATATACTCTGATCATAAAGTAATTCAACTAGAAAAACTAACAGGAAGTATTTGAAATTTACAAGTATCTGAAAATTGAACATAAAAGAAAAACACATAAAAGAAAATGACTATTAGATAACATCTGATTTCTCAGCTGAAACTTTACAGGCCAGGAGAGATTATGATAATGTATTCAAAGTCCTGAAAGAAAAAAGAAAAAAAAAACCTGCCAACCAAAAATATTACACTCTGGGGCAGTAAAGGCAGGCAGCACACACAAGCCACTCTCGTACATTCATCCAAACCAAAAGGTATATGGATCATGAGGAGATAGAAAGACCATAGACAAGCAGGGGATTGCAACTCGAGAGACAAAGTAACCAAGTGAAACACAGAAAAATTGGTATGTGAAAAGATAACCAAGATAAAAGATGTAATGCTCATCTGTACTGAATGAATGACAGGTCAGAGTAGAAGGGAAACCTCCCTTTCAGCGGAGTGGT
Source organism: Hystrix cristata (assembly GCA_004026905.1). Taxonomy (NCBI): domain Eukaryota; kingdom Metazoa; phylum Chordata; class Mammalia; order Rodentia; family Hystricidae; genus Hystrix; species Hystrix cristata. The sequence goes on along the minus strand of PVJO010008451.1, from coordinate 61,478 downwards.
AAGAGAGAATCTCAGCATATTTTGAATGCTGACTTTGCTACTGGACAGATACAGAACATGCTCTGAAAGGGGACTTGAGTTTAGCCTAGTGACAGGGGATGGGAGTGCTAATTCCCAGCATTGCCCTGCAGACTTACACAGTGCTGGATCAGGAACCTTCTGAGACGCCCCCTCTACATACTGATGACAGAAATAAACAGTACTAGGATGGGGGCCATATTAAGTAACTCCCCTTGCCTCAGTAGATGTCTGGGAGAAAAGAACCCTCACATTTTTTACAGTATATCCCCATAGCAAATTCTCTCCAGGGAAGACAGCTTTTGCCCAGGAGAATGGCGACTGTACTACTGGAAAACAAAAATCATAGAGTAGGGAGAGATATTCCGAGGATATGTCATGGAAAACCCAAGCCAGGCTGGGAAAGCGTGCAGAGCTGTGAGATGGTATAAAACCCAGCCATCAGTGAGCACAAAGACCCAGGTGGAGGGTAATGCCAAAATAAAAGACACATATTGGCAGATGAAATTAAAAGGCAAGAATCAAAATATGTTACCCATAAGAATCACACCTCTCCTGCAAATAGACTAAAAGTGAAAGAATACAAAATGATACCCAAAGCATCTAGAGTCTAAAAGCAAACAAAGTAGGTAGGAATATAGCCAACAAAGTAGACTTCAAATTAAATAAGTCAAGAGAGACAAAGAAGGCCACGACATATTTGTTAAGAGAACAATTCACTAAGAAGATAACAATCGTAAATATCTGTGCACCAAATTCTGACACTCTGCATTAAAGAGACACCATTTGACAGAAAGGAACAGATAGACTCCAATACTATCTTCCACACAGAACTTTATTCAAAGTAGATCATAATTTAGTCCACACACAAATCTTAATACAAAAAATTGAAATAATCTCATGCATTCTGTCAAATCACAATGAAATTAAGCTGGAATCAACAAGAAAAGAAAGCACAGAAACTACAAAACACATGGAATTATTTAATGTACTCTTGAAAGATCAGTGAGTCATCAAAGAAATCAGAAGAGAAATTTTTAAAATCCTAGAATCAAACAATAATGGAAGTGAAACACACCAGAATTTGTGGCACCCGATAAAAGAAGTTCTAAAAGAGATGTTTATAGCTAGGAGAGCCTCCATTAGAAAAATAGAGCAATCCAAATAACCTACTGCTATATCTCAAGGTCATAGAAAAATAAAAGCAAATCAAAAACAAGTCCAAGAAAGGGAAAGAAATAATAAAGATCAGAGTGAAAGTTAATTAAATAGAGATGAAAGGAGCTATGTAAAGGATCAATTAATCAAAGAGTTGGTTCTTTGAAGAAATAAACAAGTTGATAAAATTTTAACCAAAATTACCAAGAGAGAGATCTAAATTGCTGAATTAGAAATGAAGACAGGGAAACTACAACCAACAAAAATGAAATTCTGGAGATTATTAGAAACTATTTTATAAACATGCTCCAATAAATTGGAAAATTTAAAAGACAAAAGGATAAATTTCTAGACGTATATGACCTCCTAAAATTGAACCAAAAAGATGTAAAATATCTAAACAGATCATTAAAAAGCAATGAGATTGAAATAGTAATAAAACTTTCCAAGTTAAGAAAGTCTCAGGGCCAAATAGATTTCTTGCTGAATTTTAACAGATCTTTAAACAAGAACTAACATCAATTTATCTTGTGACAATAAAGCTTAAATGTCAACTTTATTGGCTTGGGAGCCACCTACAGGATTAGTAAAGAGGCCATCTAGATATGTTTGAGTGAATCAAGAACGCATGAACTTGGGATCTGTATCTGCTCCCTCACGCCTTTCTCTCTGGCAATATTCATCCCTGCTCTACTTCTCAACCACAATCAACAAAATACCTTTTCTCTGCCAGGGCTTCTACCGTGATGTTCTTGCCATAGAGAAATCATGAACTGAATCCTCTAAAAGTGTGAGGCAAAATGAACTATATCCTTCCTTAAATTTGGGGTGTCAAGTATTGTGTCCCAGTAAGGGTATAGCTAACCAATACAGAAAATTGGTCCTACCAGGGGTCATTTCTGTGACTGTACTCTGATCATGTGATTTAAAGCCTTTGGAACTGGTTTGCAAGAGGAGTTTGGAAGGGTTTGGAACTGTGGGCTAGAGAAGTCCTAGAATGCTGTAAGAAAATCTTATGGAGGATTTTTGATCAGCACTCAGAAGCCCAGAATGCTGATAGGAATGTGGATGTAAAATCCAGGCTCAGATAATTTCATTTGGAAACAGGGGTCTCTACTGGCAATTGGACTAAAGATCATGTGTGCTACACTCTGCCAAAAAAAAAAAAAAATGTCTACATTTGATCCATGTCTTGAAAGGTATTTTATGCAAGAAATTTCCAGGCAATCCAACATTCCGGCTGTAGCATGTGTACTGCTCTCTGCTTTTTTATACAGATTTATAATAAGTATTGTAAGCAACAATCACAGTAGAAGTATTTGAAAAACTTAAATTATGGCCCAAAAGGATTCGTGTAAAGTTGGGGCCAAAGGAGATGATGTTGCTGAAGAAATTAGCACCATTAAAAAATAAAGTATTTTGTAGAGATACAAGAATAAAGATGTCTTGTGGGCAACTCAGAAATCAGTAAAACTCCACCCACTGTGGACTCAAAGGGGCAAAAGTATACACATTTTATTTAAAAAGAGAGTCCCTGAGACCCCTCCTGGAGAAGAGGCTCTTTGTGAATTGGTTTCCCAGGATTTATTTCACTGTGGTCATCCATCAAGGGACTCAGAAGCCACTGCAGTCATGGTCCAAGAGGGTCTGGCTACTGCTCAAGCTGTCAACAGACTGTGGCATCATCTACCTGATGTTGTTCAGGCATGCAAAATCCAAGACTTGTGGGGTCACACAAAGCATTCTTCCAGATTTCAACATATGGCCTGGTTTGCCAGGCTTTGTGCACCTGAGAGGTGGGCATATGGGGATGAACGTAAAGGTGCAAGGGAGACCCCAGGAAGTTGGACATGCTGAGAGAGTGGAACATCTTCCAAAGAAAGCCACAAGCAGCATATGGAGCCAGACTGGAGCCAGAGAGGGTTGTGTGAGCTGCAGCCACAGAGGTGGGCTGCCCAATCTCTTTGAAACTCGTACCTCACCACCATGTGCCCATATGCTGGACACAGAGCTATGATTACCTAGCTGTGTTTCAGATTTGGTTAGGTTTGATTCTACTCTATTCTCCTATTCCTCCATTTTGGCATGGGAATATTCATTTGGTTTGCAAATAGTTGTAGCATGCTAGTCAAAATTATGGTCTTGTGTTCATTTGGAGAGTAGTTTGGTTTTAAGGACACATTTGGATGTCAAGTTGACAAAGTGGGATGTGACAGTTGAGCTGGCTGGTCAACTTAGTTGACTTACAAGCCACTCAGATGATTAGAAAAGCAGACTTCCTGGTGCATCAAGGCAGGTCTTGGAAGCATGAACTTGAGTTCTTCTGTATCTTCCCTCTCTCCTTATTCTCTGGGACATTCCTCTGCTCTCCTTCCTAGTTACCATCAACTAAACATCTTTGCTCTATCAAGCTTTCTACCTTAATGTTCCTGCCATGAAGACAGCCAAGTATGGACTGAATATCTGAAACCTCATGGCAAATCAATCCATTTTTCCCCTTTAAGTTGTGGGCATTGAGTGTTGTGTCCCAGCAATGGAAAACATGGCCAATACATTCCTCAAACTTTTCCATGAAATTAAAAGTGAAGAAATGCTATCAAATACATCCTGTCAAGCTAAAATTATCCTGACACCAAAACCAGAAAGAAACGCATCAAATAAACTGCTCATCAATATCCTTGATGTACATAGATGCAAAAATCCTGAATAAAATTTTGGAAAGAGAATTTAACAGCACAGTTTAAAAGATCATATACCACAAGCCCGCCCTCACTGGGCTAGTGGCCAAGGCACAGTGAAACGACCCTTGGTACCCTTACAGACATAGCCCTGGGAGTGCCAGGAGCCAGCAGCCAGACCTGAGCAGCCAGCCTCAGCACAGCCCAACCCTCTCTTTGCCCTACTGGGTGTGAGCCTGGCAGCTGAGGGCAAACACCCTAGGCTCCTGCACACTGGGCCCACTGCGCTCTCAGTGTATAAATTCACAGAGAAACATGACTGAATAACAACAGGAATGGTATTGGAACAGTAAAAATCAGCAATTTTGCCCAAGAAACAGGGAGATGTTATTTACTGCAGTCTGCCTGAAGTTGGAACACAAAATTGAAGAACGCTTTGGGAAGTGTGCAAACTACCAGTGAACTCTATTCTATATGAGAAGAAGTAACTGAAATTAATGAAAAACTTATGGTATAACTCACTGCATCATAGATATCTTAAATTAGTAGACAGAAGAGTTAAGATAACAACTTTTAGCTGTAATCACAGAAAATAAACTACTGGAGGAAAATACCCCTTAACTTCCTAGTGATTGCAGATAAATACAATATGTATCACTTTTATACCTTATGATTTTTAGACTAGGCTGCAAGTTCTGATATTCTGAATTCATGAAACTGTCATAAAAAGTAGCTATAATAATTACATAATTCAAGGATAACAGTGTTACATAAGCCTCACGTTGTAACTTGCCTATACCACCCTCATGGATTTGGGTGAAAATACTTAAATAATCTTCCTCTTGGAAGTAAGTGGGAGTGTTAGTTATACGATCAGATGAAGAACAGTACCATCTTAATTTTAAAATGTACTTCATTTGTTGTTGCTGTTTTTATACAGAGAAGCAATAGCTCTGCAGCACTATAAGAAACAAATATTCATCTTCATTTTTAAAAAGAGTATTCACTTTCATCAAGTTGATTTCATCCTAGGGATGCAACTATTTTTCAGCGTCAAAACTCAAATTTAATACACCACATAAATAGAATGAAAGATAAAAATCATAGGACCATTTGAATAGACACATAAAAGCCTTCAGCAAAATTCAATATTCTTTAATGACACAATTCTTGAAGAAAAGAATTGTAGCAGTATCTTTTTGCACAACATGACAAAAGGATACTGAATGTGAATGGGAAAAACTGAAAAGGTTTTCATCTCAAATCAAAAATTAGAAAACTATACCCATTCTCACCACTCCTGTTTATTATAGTACTTGAAATTTTAGCCAAGGCAATTAGGCAAGAGAAAGAAATAAAAGGAATACAAATAGGAAAAAAGCCCTTAAATCATCCATATTAGTAGTTGACCTGATCCTTTAGATAGAAGACTCAAAAAAAAAAAAAACCACCAGAAAACTTTTAGATCTGACAGACATATTCAGCAAATCAGCAAGATACAAAATCAACACACATGCAAATAGTTTTCCTAAACAGCAATGATAAACCTACAGAGAAAAAAATCAAGAAATAAATTCCATTCATGGTAGAGCCAAATGCCTCAGAATGAAGCTAACCAAGTAGGAGAAAGGCCTCTATCATAAAGGCCTCTACAAAACACTGAAGAAAGAAATTGGATAAGACCTTAGAGAGTAGAAAGACTCCCCTGTTTGTGGATCAACAGAACTAATATGTTAAAATGGTCATATTATCAAAAGGGAGCTACACATTCAATCCAATGGCTATTTACACATCATTCCTCAAAAAATTAGAAAGAAAAATCTTAAAATCCACATGTAAGCACAAAAGACCCAGAATAGCAAAGCATTCCTAAGTAAAAATAGCTTTGCTAGAAGCATCAGAATCCTGATTTCAAATATACTACAAATCCATATTAAAAAATAAATAAAACAAAAACAAAAAACAGGGCACTGGCGCAAACGGGCTGAAAAATGAAAATCTCTTTAACAAATAGTTATGATAAAACTGGATATCTACATGAGGAATATTGAAACTAGATATCTACCTCTCACTCTGTACTCAAATGAAATCAAAATGGACCAAAAACATATATATATGACTAGAAATTTTGAAATTGGTAAGAGAAACCACAGGGGAGATGTTTGAAGCCTCTGGCGTAGGCGAAACTTCCTGAATAGCATCCAAATAGCAGTATGTGTATATGCACACTCACGCATGTGTGCACACGTGCACACGCATGTGTGTGTGCGTGTACCAATATAAAGAATCAACTCATTTTTCACCTGCTGACTGGCAGAAGGTATGGCTTAGACAGTAGTTGTCTGCCCCTCCTCCTTGCTTCTCTTTGCTCCCCTTTGCATCCCAACGGACTGGGACAGTTTGCTTCAGCGTCCTCCCTGGCTGTCTAGCTGTGTCTCCCTGGCTATCAAACTGCCATTTTCCAATCCAACATGAGGGCACCAGGCAGCATGATGTCAATGCCCAACTCCAGCCACCTCAGATGACACTGTTGCCTTTCTGAAGGAAGGAAAGGGGTGGCTTAGATTGGGACGGGAGGGGCCTGTGCCCCTTATTTGCATACCCAACATTCACTTGAAGCCTTCCAGAAGATTGCCTGATTTCAGCCCTCACCCTCACTGAAACAGGCCTGCAAGCTTCTACATGAGTAGCGCTTCCAAGGGATTTCTTGGGTTTTAATCCAGGACTAACCACTGTTTCTGTCTCTGCCTTCTTTTGTTGTTGTTGTTGTTTTTCCTCACAAGTCGTTTTCCTGAACTCATTCCAGGAAGGCAGCATCATTTTAACACCAAAACCAGACAAGCACACAGGGGGAAAAAAAGTAAACAACAAACCAATATTCCTGATCAAGAAAGATGCAAAAACTTTCACTAAAATACTAGCAAACTGAATCCAACAGCACCTCAAAAAAGATTATACACCACGATCATGCGGGATTTATTCCAGAGATGCAAGATTCATTATCTGTAAGTCAATAAATAGAGTTCATCACTCTACTAGGATCGCATATGAAAACCTTCTGATCATCCTAACAGATGCAGAAAAAGCAACTGATAAAATTTAACATTGCTTCATGATTTAAAAAAAATACTCAAAACATTAGGAATAGAGGAAATGTACATAAATACAATAAGGACGAAAATAACAAATCTACAACACACAGCATAACCAATGGGAAAGAACTGGAATGTGTTTCCTCTAAGATCAGAAACAAGACAGAGATGTGCATTTTCACCACCTTTCTTCAACAGAGTATTGAAAACATCAGTAAGAGCAATACAACAAAAGAAATAAAAGACATCTGAAAAGGAAAGGAAGGACCAAGTTATTTGTTTGCCAATTACGTGATTTGTTATGTAGAAAAACCAGAATCCATTGGAAACTTGTCAGAAGTGATAAATGAATTCAGTAAGATGCCAAGATACAAACCAACATACAGAAATCAGTAACTTTTTACACACAAATAACAAAGTTGCTGAGAAAGAAATATCATTCCCAAGAGCTATAAAAAATAAAATAAAATACCCAGGAATATGGAAGCAAATGATCTCTACAATGAAAATTGTAAAGCACTGATGACAGAAAGTGATGATGGCACAAAAATGGAAAAAATATTCCATTTTTTTGGATTGGAAGAACGGATATTGTTAAAAAGCCCGTACTACTTAAAAATACAGATTTATTATAATATCTTTCAAAATACCAATGACAAATTTCACAGAAACAGAAAAAAACTCACAAAATTTATATGGAACCACAAAAAAATCCTGATTAGACAAAGCAATTTTGAGCAAAAAGAACAAAGCTGAAGGCATTAAAGTGCCTGACTTCAAATGTACTACAAAGGTACCAGCATTTATAAGAGAAAGCAGAAGTAGAATAAGGGCAAATTTCAGGTGATCCCTAGCATTTTTCACTCTAAGTTCTTACTATTGATCATAATATTTATTATAAATATGTTTAATAAAATATTATTTCATAAATAAATATATATTTTATCATAATTTGTTACTATTTGACATAGGTATTGGCAAAATTTTCTTCCCTATGGTTATCATAATTTAAAACTTTTTCAAAACAATAATAGAAGTAGTTGTGGTAACAATAGCAAATAAATGATGAGATGACACCAAAAACTTCTAGATAATATAAAAAATATAAATGGATAATTTCACAAAGCAGAAAATTTTATCCTTAAAAAAGCTTCATTTTAGCCTCAGATTAACTGGTTTAGTAGGAACAAAGACTTGTGCCTTTTTTTCACTTTCAGCGTATCTTCTTATTGTTCAGGACACTTTCTGGACTTGCTGTATTTCTAAGTAATGAAGCATTGAAAGGTGCTTGCTATTTGTCTTTCTGTATGAAAAAGCTTTGTAGCTTTACCTGGTTCAACTATGCAGAGTTTGAATGTTTCCAAAGCATTTCTTTGCTGGCTACTAGGAGTTGTGGAAGGAGGAATGAGTAAGGGAGGATGGCAGTTGGTTGGATTCAGAAAGGAAAGAGAAAAGAAAAGAAAGACTTTATTTGAAGATTCTTCAAGTACACGTTCATGATGTTTTACATATGGTAAATATCAAACACTAAGTAAATTCTGACAAATTATCTTCTGCCTGCAATTTGTTCATTTTATGAATTTATTGAGTGACACATCCTTTATTCCTAGAAATATCTGACAGTAGACTACTAAAACACAAACAAGTCTACCACCTGGCCGCAAATCCTGGGCTAAGCACAAACAGAGTAGCAGCATAATGGTGGCATGTTGGTAAATTCCCTAATCATCTGGAGCATGGGCTTTCTTGTTTCTTAATATAAAACCAAATTCAATGATTTATAGTGAACTTTAAATTGTATTGAAATAGAAACCAGTTGATATTCCCTTCCTATTAATCCTTTTAAAATAAAGAACAAAGTTTTTTTTTTCCCTTACTATTATAAAAAAAATTAATTCAAAAATCATTACTTCTTCTCATTGAAAACACATTTTTAAGTATTCCTCTTTGTGCAAGTCATTTGTAAATTAACTGAAAACCTGTCAGAATTTGATGAGTAAGATAACACACATCTACAAATACTTCCACTGCTGTCTAAGTAACCCAATAAGTCATGCTTGCTTTACACTGGAGGTCAAAATCATAGATGCAATTAAAAAAGCAATTAAATAGTGAAAGAACAGATGATTACTTGTCTACACTTCAGAATGCTTAACATATTTTCAAAGTCTAATTTGCTAGTGATATAACAGAGAATATTTGTACATTGTTTTAGAAAATAACTGTTACTCAGTATGGAGAGTTTTTTTGGCATAATTATTTTGAAGAAAAAAATCAGTTGCTAACTATTCCAAGGTCAAACTAGTTTCACCTATTTGTGAGTGATTATCTAATTTCCTTATTGGAAAGGAACATGAAAAAGAAAGAATAGTCTCAGGTTGCCACAGGTGAAAACACTAACTGTATTATGAGACATGAAAAAATTACACAGAAATGGAGATCAATCACAATTCAAACAGGCAAATTTTAAAAAATACAAGGTTATAAATTAAGTACTGAGTAAAAGCAGATGGCATACGTTAGGTAACCTTAATTTGTGAAGATTAAAAAGCAAAGGAGTATTTCAAAATCTCCAAAAGAAATAAGCAACAATTATACTGGAAAATGGTTAAAATATTTATCTTTCTTTCATTGTATTATGAAGTACAACTTATCTTACTTTAAGACATTGTTTGATCATTAATATTTTTTTCAAATATGTCATAAGACTTTCCTAAGAGCATCTTCAGAAATGAAAGGAAATATGTTATACATCTGTGTAACAAATGCTTGCTGATAGTATCAGGTATTTGAGATCTCAAGAGCAAAATCGAAAGTCCTCCATGAGAATAAATGGTCCATAGTAACTGCATGATTATGAAAATGGATCTATAATTTCAAGGTTACTAGATCTATATTCTGAGAAAAATTTTCCACTGCTTTCTTGTGGATTCTGTTTCCATCTTCCCGAGCTTATCCACTGGGATAAATACTGCTAAATTACAGATGTTTAAAGACTTTGATTACTTATGAGCAACAGATAGAGACATATTTATATTCCATGTCTAAACAGTAGAGCTCAACTCTCAAATGTCATCATGTAGAAGAGGTAATTCTTCTATATACATCCCTAACCAGTGAAGGCAGGACACAAGTGCATTATACCCAAGATTAAAAGACATCTAGTAAAATGATGAGTTTTTGAATCTACATAAATGAAAGGGTCACAAAATTTTAGGTCTAGAATGAATTTTCAATATCATTTAATCCAAAGCTTTTTTTAATAAGCAAATTCCAGAGAGATTAATTCCCTAACTTAGAGATATAATAAAGTAATTATACTAGGTATGGCAACACAATAATTTATAGGAAATAAAAATCTGATAAACATTTAATGATAATTTTTAAATATTCAAAACTATACACATCTATTGTTTTGATCACTATTTTTGTAATAATTCTTAGTTTTCAAAATTATAACCTAGTAAAACAATTACAAGAATTTATAAAATACTAAATATTTATTTTTGTCAGCGTATCATGCAATAATAATGTGTATAACATCTATCTAGAATTATGATACACAAAGCTGCACACTGATTTAAACGGAAAAAACATCTTTCCACACAATCAGTGTAATTTATTACTGTAGAAAGTAAAATATTTACATATATCAGTAATTATTTGATGGAAAGGTAGGAAATATCCATATTTCCAAAATACTGTGACTCTTCAGGAAGGTAGGGACGGAATAAAAAGGATTGGTCACCCTAGCATGGAGAGAAAGGAATCCTCAAAATGTAGAAAGCAGCAGCATTCACTCATCCAGGAGTTGTCCTGACCTACGGCACTATGCACTCTCAACTGGAGACTGGGTTAGTCTAGTTATGTAGCATTGAAATTATTATTATTATTCTGATTTTCTAATATCGATCACAAAAAACCTTCTTATTATAGTTTATCTTTCTTCAGGCATTTAATAACAGTAATAACAATAACTAATTTGCCTACATGAATCTTCCAGGTTCATGATAGTTTTATTTTTTTAATTATACATGAACACATTTTTTTTTCTTTTTTTCTTTTTTTTTCCAGTGCTGGGGATCAAACTTGGGTCCTTATGCTTGCAAAGCAAGCACTTTAACCACTGAGCTAAATCCCCAGCCCCAATGAACACATTTACATTCTGAGTGACACACTACCTTTCATGAACATGGTATTTTTACTGGAGCTGAGAATTTAAACCACTGTAATTCTGACAAAATTAGATCACCTAACAAAGGATGAAGGCTAATTTGGGTGAATTCTCAAAGTTTACTAGAAGACCGTGACTATGCATTTGTTTTGTTTTGTTTTGTTTTGTGTTCCTTTGCTTTGTGATATTGGGATTGGGCCTAGGGTCAAACAAACGGTAGCCAACTGCTCTACCACTGAGCTACATCCCCAGTCCTGTGCAGAGTTCAGTGAAAACTACATGATTAGTAATAAATAATCACTTATTTATTGATTAAGAGGACAGAGAAGAATTAAGGTTGAATTCTAAGTATCCAATTTTGAGTCTGAGGACAATCCACAATTTTCTCCTAAGTTTGATGGAAAATTTGTAAAATAATTTTAAGACCTAAAGAAGATATAAAACTACCTACATGCAGGTATTGGAGAGCTAATAATGCCAAAAAAAAAAAAAAGTGAAGTCAGGATTTGGGCATGTCTTTCCCTAAGAAATCTGTCAGTTTCTAAATGGAAAGTAAAGACAGGACTCCACATACACTAAGGATGTACCTAGTAAAGGGTCCACAAATTGATTTTGGTGTCCCAAAGGGCAACATTCTCAGGGTAAGAGTGCCTGAGAATAAGACTACAAAAGGGCTACAGCCCTACATTAAAACATCACCATTCTTTAAATTGAATCAATTAATCCAACTTGCTGGTGCTCCTTGATACCCATCAGAAGCAATGTAAATTATTTCTAGAGAAGGATAAGAATGACAGATAAAATAATGTACAATTGTAGGCTAATCTACTGAGACAATCTTATATTAATAAATATGTCAAAGAAGATAAAAGAAAAGAGAAATGTAAAGTAAGATAAAACAAAATGAAAGCAAGTGAAATCATTGTTTTAAACTCAGTTATATTAGTAATTTTGGTAAAAGCCAGTGGACTCTAACAAAGGTTGCCTGGTGGGACAAGGAGATTCTCATCTATATACTATTTCCAAGAACAATATTTTACTGATGATAAAAGCCAGCAGAGTAATAATGCTAGGTAGAAAAGTATACAAAAACTGAAAGAAAGAATGAAATTTTCAACATTCACAGATGATGTATGTTATGGTTTGGACCTAAAAATTTCCCCAAAAGTCTGTGTTTGGAAGTAGCAGGACACTGGAGTGGGACCTGGAAGAGTGTATTCTTACCCTTGGCTTCTCCCTTCTCTCTCTTTCTGTTTTTTGGCTGCCACACATTGAGCAGATTTCCTCTGTCATGCCTTTCCACCATGCCATTTCTAACATGGAAAGAATTTCTATGGACTGAACCCACTAAAACCATAGACTAAAATAAACCTTTCCTCCTTTAAGTTGTAGGGGCGAGATATTTTGTCCCAGCACTGGAAAAATAATTAATACAATGTGATTAAACATAAAGAAATCCACCTGAATTACAAATGAGTTATTTCATTTAACAACTGAGTAATTAGGTGCTAGCAATTATTTCCTTGAAAACCAAAATCAATTGCATTTCGGCCTAGCAACAATAAATATATCAAATGCTGAATTTTTTAATACACAGGTATAACAGCATTAATATATGAAATTCCTAGAAATAATTCTTATAAAGATATGTAAGTCATCTTTTCATTAAACTACAGAGAAAAATTTTAAATTTACATAAAGGGAGAGACAAAGTTTATTCTTGAGTTACAAGATTTAGTACAGTAATACTTAAACTCTTCACCATAGGTTACAATACTCACTCTTATCATTACCTTCATCTGAATGGGCTACAATTTGTCAATCTGCCTTTCAGAATGCACAAACAACAATGAACATATGCTTTTTTTTTTTTTAATGGTACGTTTTAGATGTACATAGTGATAACATTCACTATAGGGGATTTGTACCTGTACATTACATATAGTGTTGCTTCTTTTTTTCCCATTCTCCTCCCCTCACCCCCTCCTCCCTCCTTATTTACAAAAGCTTTGTTTCCATTTTTTCCTTCCATTTCTTATTTCTCTTGTCCTCTGTTCTGTTCCCCCTCCCTTGTTGCCTTTCCCATTTGGACATTTTCTTCCCTTTCCCAATATAATACATTGTAGTCTTTATTTACACTTCCATTTCTCACACCAGAGAAACTATGCAGTATTTAAACACACGCTTTGCAAGGATCTGATCTGTACAATTTCCTGTGTGTCAGCTGTTATACTCTTAATGCAGTTATACATTAATTGCATTATATATCAATACTACTGAACATCAATAGATGGCTTCTATAAAGATTATAATCACTTAAAATTCTATATCCTTTTCCATTTTGAATTGCAAAGTTGCACAACATTTTTAACATAAGCACCAAGGATTATGCTAAATTCAATTAAATTTAATGGGGAAATTAAACAATGTATAAAACACTTAAGTGCGGTATATGATTTAGGAGAAGCAATCAAAATATTACCTTTAAAAATGTCCATTTTTAATAATAGGTTCCTTATAAGATTATAAATATAATTTATTTATATGCAATCATATAACAAATATGGACACATACTTAAGCAGTGATGTGTCCTTTTTTAAGCTAAAAACAACTGTGCTGAAAGAATTATTCATTGAAATTAAGTTTACTTTGAAAAACTAATAAAATATAAACTTACATAGAAATTGAAAAGAGCCCTAGACATCATTGCAGATCTCTGTAGTTGGCTAATATTTTTGAATGGATGTTATCACTTGCTGGGAATTGATTTGCTGGCTAGCAACTTTTCATTTGACTGGCATCAAAGCCTTTATGTCGCTAATGAGACTGCTCACCAATGGCAAGTGACTATCTGCTCTTGGCAATCACTGCTCAGCTGAAAACAGATCCCAAATACCACTGATCATTTTCATTTGCTTATCAAACTTGGTTGTGCTGACAGGACATACTACAAGGTAGAATAATTGTGGAGAAACCTGTAGAGAAGCCATTAGAAGTGTTGTACAGCCCTTTGTTAGAGTTCCTTTTTCTTTTCAAATAATTATTTGAGGAAAATGTGATTTTATATTGTACACTGAAATTATATTTTCTTATGTAATTTTCATAATCTCTGAAATTCATTTGCTTGGGACATAAGCAACACAGACACATTAAACTATCTGGAATATCATTAACTTACCCCACACAAATCTCAGAATAAGGCCAACCTAACACGTTTAGGCATGGTAAACTCACACTAAATATTTACCTTAAGTTGTGAAAGAAACTCCATTTAAAAATTAGTAACTGGAACATGAATGCAAACAAAGATAAAAGCCATTCTGGGATAGTGATTAGGAGGATTAAATCTTTGTGATTAGGAAAAGTCAGAGGGAAAAATAAATTAGCCATCTATGGGGATTGTAAAGCATCTTAAATATATAATTAATTGCAGCACTATTCTGCAATCTGCTGTCAATGAAGTTCTAGTCAGCCAGACCCAAATGAATTTTCCATTTAAAATGATTGATTAGCCCTGATTAGGGACACTAATCCTATTTACTCACTTCCTATCTAATAGAGTCCTGCTTCTCCTTTGTATGGCACAAAGTGCAGGCAAGCCAGTATAGGTTGTGAAGTGTCAAGCAGAGTATTTTCCACTGGTCCAAGAGAAGAAAGGACACTGCTCATATAAGCAGTCATAAAAATGTTGCCAGCTTGACACTCATGAATTTGGCTTTTTGAAAAGGAATTTTGCATTAAAATAGAAAACTAGGTTTCACTGAAATCTGGGCTCTTTAAATAAGTCAGGGGCAAAAGAGATCAAATCTTTCCCAGGGTCAACAATTTATTTGCCCCCTGCTCATACACTTTGGTCTTTGACAAAAAGAAAAAATACTTTTGATGACCCCTTTGTTCCTCCATGGGTAAAATGGAGAGGGTAAAAGACACAGCATTTCCCAAACTGTTCAGTTTTCACGAGTAAAAATGGAAGAGCCTTCAGAGGACACGGAGGCGTAAATCCTACTTGTGCAGCACGCCCAGAAACTATCTGCCCAGGGCAAAGCAAGAGGACAAAGGTTTCCATTAAGATACATGACAGACAGACCTATAGACAGAGAGACATAGTCTGACATACTGGACCTTCTGGACTGAGCAAGTTTTACTCTTTTTGGAACAGTTTGAAGATAAATTAATGATAGAGAAGAGGCAAGTGAGTAAATGAAGAATCAAAGACATTTATTATCTCCAGGAAAGGAAAAAAATTGTATGAGAAAGGAAACATAAAAGTACACAGAACATCCGTGATCAATATTTACGCCACAAATAATGGAGAACATTGAATATAGATTAATCCAAAAATATGAGTAAAAAGCATAAATAGTGGAGAAACGAGACATGCTATTAAGGGGTACAAAAAAGTATGTCAGAGACTCGCGGGCCCTCCCGCCTAGTTTATCTCCCACATTACCACGGGCGTCCAGAGCCGGAGGGACCCATTGCTGCATTTCCCTGCTTTACCTGGTCCTAGGTGTGCTCACGTGACTGAGTTCTCCGTGTGTCATGTGTTTGTTTTCTAATGTCTTCCTTCAAAGACCCTCTGAGCATTTGCCTTCATCTCATCCTCTTTTTTGTGAGCAGAAATGTAACGCCTGGAGTTAAAGCAGCTACTTAGGCTACAAGGGAACATTAGCAGTGAGGGACATACTCGTCTGAGGCCCAAGATGGAAGTATGCTGAGGCCATGAGAACTTCACCGAGCAGAGTCACCACACCTTCCCTGGTCTGCCCACACTCCAGATACACGGGAGAGGGTTGAACTTCTGTCTTCTAGGAGCCACTGTTACTTGGAGTCTGTCCTAAGGCAAATCTCATCAAAATGCAAGAGCATATTCAAGTATTTTATTTAGAACTACAGATGGAAATAGTGTAATAATAAACAGATGAAAGAGTCAAGAGTGGACATCGTGGGAATACGGGGGAAAAGGTGTCAAATGAGTTCTGCTTTAAACTTTGTAGTATCATTAAATTATAATTGTAAAATTTAAGATTTGTTTAAACTATTATCAAGCATTGAAAATGATGGACATCTAACTCATTCTCTGAGGGTAACATCACATAATCTTGATTTTTAAAAAGGAAATAGCAGACAAATTAAAATGTAGTTAAATAGAGTGAATGGAGCTTTAAGGTTTAAACAATTATTTTTTAAAATCCTAAATAAAATTGAATTATGATCCCTTCAGATAACATGGCAAGTATGTGTTTTTTAACAAAGAATATTAATGATGTATCACATTCCTTTTTTTTTTTTTTTTGCATTTCTTGAATAAGTTGGGAAGAGCATCAAAACATACTGAAAATTTCTTATTTAAAAATGTTTAAAAGATTTAAACTCTCAAGGAGACTGAGACAAGAGAATAAGAAAAGGACAGAACAAATAGAAATGGAGTATGAAGAGAACAAAAATAAGCAAGTAATTTCCAGGGAAGTCTTGAATTTTATAAATTTCCTAACCCTTCACTAGATTCTCCAAAATAGGGAACTCTTTAAAGACAAACCAAAGTGTGGGGATATTACTTTAAAAATTCCAAGAATATCTTAAATGGCTTGTGTTTTAATGCTTATTTTTCCCATTCTCCAAACAGCACCATCAAATCAAAAGTTGAAGGAACATAAATATTCTTACAGCTGTCAAAGTGTTTATGTTTTAAAATGGATATTATAAATCCCATTCAACCACAAAATATTGAGACAGTTTCCATGGTTACTTCTATTAAACCACCAGCCATAAAACACTCAGCAAACTGCTTTTAAAAAACTGCTACCCAGCATTTCTTTTAACAATTTTAGAAATGCTTATCTTGACTAGTAATTATCTTTGTTAGGTGATGATAATTCTGAAAACTCAGCACTGTTATATTGAATGAACACTGTAGAGCATTCACTAAAAACTGTGTATCCAAATTTATTTCAATTTTACTTTCAATTGATTTTTTACTCTGATTTCTAGACATAATGCTGAATACACATATATGTGTCTGTTATAGTACATAAAAAACCAGATGAACATTGAAGAATTAAGGTCTTCACTTTATTGGTACATTAAATAATTTTAATTATTTAATGGATCTATACTCTACATTTCAAAAAATTAACTTTTCAATTAAAAATACCCATTAAAAATAAAACCCCATAACTTTTATAACTTAAATCTTATAAAACTTATGATACTCTTAGATTTATAACTTAAATCTTGTAAATTTATACTAATCACACCAAGAAACTAATTAACAAATAAATTTGCATATATAAAATAACAGCATAAAATTATTGCATGTAATTCTATTCTTCCAGTTACTTTTCAAATGAGACTTTTAATAAAGTGATATCACTTTATTTACTTATTTATTTGTATATGTTTGGAGTATATGCATTTTATAGTCATCTTGGAAGTTGGTACATGTAAATAATATAGTTTGTTTTAATCTTTAAATCTTCTTCCCTCCCCCTCCATTCCTCCTTTGGCTAGCAAACAAAAGCATTCATGGACCGAGGTGGCACCATATCTATTAAGCCTATGTGTTCCAGGAGGTAGGTGAGCTCTAGTATTTCTTTATTTTTTGTTTAGTTGATCTATCTCTTTGTGAAAAGTGGGGTGTTAAGAGATCCCTACTGTGATTGTGTGTTTATTTCATCTTTTAATTTCACTAGTATTTGTTTTATGAAGATAAGCGCTCCAGTATTTGGCACATATGTATAAATGTTATCTCTTCTTGTTGGATTGCTCCCTGAGGTAGTAGGTAGTGACCTTCTTTGTCTCTTCTAATCAGTTTTAGCTTGAAGTTTACCATGTCTGAGATTAAAATTGCTATTCCTGCTTGTTTTGGGGGTCCTGGCACATGGAATATTGTTTTCCATCCTTTAATTTTTTGTCTGTGAATGTCTTGGATTAGATGAGTTTCTTGAATACAACAGACTGTTACCTTCTGTTGTTTGATCCAGTCTGCCAATCTGTGTCTTTTAATTGGAGAGTTGAGGCCATTAACATTGAAAGATATTACTGAGAAGTGTTGGTTATTTACTATCGTTGGGTTCTTTCTCTGTTGGTGACTCATTTGTTCATCTTTTCCAGTCATTTTCTGTTGTTATCCACTGACTTCAATTGGTGCTTTCATTTCATCCGGGATTTTAGTCGTATCAGTTTCATTGTTTCTTTCTAGAATGTTCTTGACTATTTTCTGGAGTGCTAGTTTAGCACGCATACATTTTTCGAGCTGTTCTCTTTCATGGAAAGACCTTATTTCTCCATCTATTTTGAAGGATAGCTTTACTGGATAATTTAATCTTGTTTGGAAGTTATTTGCTTTTAGGGTTTGAATTACTTCACTACAAGTTCTTTTGGCTTTTATGGTTTGCACTGAGAAGTTGACTGTAATTCTAATTTGTTTATCTCTATATGTGATTTTTTGTTTTTCTCTGCATTCTTTTAAAATTCTGGCTTTTTGTTGGATATATGGCAATTTAATAAGGATATGCCTCTGTGAGCTGCTTTTTTGTCATATCTGCATGGTGTTCTGTAAAGGTCACATGTATTTCAAATTTTCTTCTATGATTTCTGTAAACATGTTAGTAAATCCATCTGTATTATCTTCTAGTTTTTTCTAACTCCACTTAGTCTTGGATTTGTCTTCTTAGTGTCATCTAGTCGTGCTGGATAGTCTTGTCTTGATCTCTTTTGTGTGTGTGTGTGTGTGAGGTTTCTTTTAGTACTTTGTCAGAATTTACTGTTTTGTCCTCAATTTCAGACACACTGACTTCACACTGGTCATTTCTGCAATTTGTAAATTCCATAGTTTTTTACTTCAGGTATTTGTCTGACATCTTTTTAAGGATTCTACATTCAAGTTTCGAACTATTTTGGTTAGTCATCCAGTTTTTTACTTATTTCCCCTGAATTCACCATGAGAATATTGAATGATATTGCTGTGAACTTTTGCTTCATTTCTTTTTTGAACCCATCTAGTTTCTTCAGCCATTTTATGAACTTTTCATAGAGTTCCACTACCTGGTATTTGCTTTCCTCTCCCTTTGTACCCCTTTGTTCTGCCTTAGGAGAGCTGGGAGACATTAGGGGTCTTCTGTTGCCTTGTTTCCCCATGCTCCTGTGGGTATGTATATCCATTTTTGATTGTTTATGATCCCCAAGAACTCCGGATTTGGTATAGGGAGAAGTTACTACTATGTTGTTACTCGCTACTAAGTTGTTACACGCTGCTAAGTTACACACTACTATGCTACCTTGTCTGTAGTACTATATTCAGTGACATCTATGGCATCAAATGACAATTGAAAAATGCCAAGCCCTATGAACCACTCCTGGACCACTCTTAACCAGAACTTAGAAAATTATGATTTTAGTGCAGACTACTGCTATATTACCTTATAATACTTCAGATCACTGGTGTCTACTGGATGCAGGTGATAGGGCCAAAGACCAAAGATACTACTAGACTAACTACTCTCTCCTTCAGAACTGCTCCAGTTGACAATTTTCCAATATCTTTATATAATGTAACCTACATAAAATTTTAATATGCAAAAACTATAATCATTTTGATTGACTATATATTCAGTGTTTAATATAACTTTGGAAAAAATCATTCACGACTTAGTGATGACGAGTTCAATTAATACAATTGCCTTGCTCTTTAGTTGTTTGGTTGTTGGGTTTCTGCATGAAACTGCACTATCTTCTACTTTTCATGTAAATCAGTGTGAAAAAAACATTTTTAACTGGAACATGTTCAGGGTACAAAATGGACAGCAAAAAGGAGATTGAGAAATAGGAGTTGGAATATATTTTCAAGAAAAACATTTGCAGGACAAATTGTTTTTTATTTCTCCCAAATAATCTTCAATTTAAGATCATCTGCCTTGCTGATGGTTTAAATTAGAATAGATATTAAAAGGCATTGTTTTAAAAAATGTCAATCAAAACCATTGTGATTTTACCCTCAAAACCTGGCCTCCCTCAACCAAATACAGGTGACATTACCGATTTGACCCCAGGTCAGCTGTTAGGATGGCTGTTTTCACAGAGTCAAAGGTGACAAGTGTTGATGAGGGTAAAGAAAAGGAAACTCTTGAATACTGATGGCAGGAAGGCAAATTAGTACTGTCACTATAAAAAACGGTATGGAGGCTCCTCAGACAATTTAAAACAGTACTGTCACATGATCTAGAAGTCCCTCTTTGGGCTATTTATCCAGAAGATATGAAATCGCTCTCTAAGAGATATCTATACTCCAATATACAAAATAGCCAAGATATAGAAATAACCAGAGTCTATCAATATATGAATTGATAAGAAAAATATTCTATAAATATCCAATGGACTATTAGTCATTCTTTAAAAAAGATGGAGGGCATGATGATGTACCCCTACAGTTCCAGCACTCAAGAAACTGAGGCAGGAAAATCCCTGCTAGTTTGAGGCCCACCTGGGCTACATAGTGAGTTCAAGGCCAGCCTGGACTATGTATTGAGACCCTGTCTCCAAAAAATAAAACAAAACAATAAAAGGAAATTGTGACATTTATGACAACAATGATGAGCCTGAAAAATATTATGCTAAGTGAAATAAGTCAGACATAAAAATACAAATACTGCATAATTGCACCCATTTGTAAAATCTGAAAAAAAAAGTCAAACTCATAGTAAGAGAGAGTAGAATAGCAGTTGCCAAGAGTTTGGTGGTGGAAGAAAAGAGAGATGTAGGTCAAAGGTAAAATAGTTTCAGGTGTAAGACGAATTTGGTTTTGCGACCTGTGGTACAGCATGATGTTGATTATTAATAGGACTGTATTATGTACTTGAAATTTGTGAAGAGGGTAGATCTCACATATTCTTACTACAAAAAAGAAAAAGTGGTAACTGGGGAGGTGATGAACACGATATCCACATGCTTCGTTGTGTTAATCATTTCATTATATATATATAAATTATCACATTGTATACCTTAAGTACACATAAATTTTGTCAGTCATACCTCAATCTAGGAAAAATTAAGTAACCCCCTCTCAAACGTTTGTTTTTATTCATATATACAATGGTAATTCCGGTAAGACATATTGTAGAATATTTTGGTTTTCTTGCTCCCTAACATTATTTCCAAGTCAGGAGAGATTATTGGGCCTAAGAAACCCTAAAATCATCAGACATCTTCGTAGGTCTCATTTCACTATAAAACACAAATCCATGATCTGGAGGTCAGGCAGAATTTAGAATAGATTTTTTTCCACATATATTTTTAAGGACTGGAAATATCCATTCATTGCTCAAATTAAAGAAACTGTTTTAACAGGTAAAAGTACTTTACATTTGAAAGGAGAAAAGGGAGGTGAGGAAGGAAGGAGGGAGGGTTGGAGGAAGCCAAGGAAAGGAAAAGAGTCTTCAGTCGCAGCCTTCTAGCTCTGTTAATTGCAAGAAGGTCATCACTGTAAAGGCAAAATCTAGTCTTCCTATTACTGCACAATGTAGTTCTCATTGACGTATGCATAGTTGAAAAGACCTTTTAAAAAAGAATTATTTTGTGATATCTATTTATTCTTTAAAATATAAGCAAAATATTTGGTCTTAATTTCAAAGTGGTTTGGAATAAAATTTAACACCCCATAAACCTATTTTTAAAGCAATGCTCTTCTTAGAAAACTCAGAAAATTCTTTCTATAGACAAAAAGATAACAGTCATAATTTGGAACCATACTTTTGCTCTTTCCCTTACTCCCTTCCCCCATAAATCCAGCCTCTTACCCTGGACTTCATTCACCCTATTCAACAATTTATCACCATGCACACCAAAGGATGTTAACCTCTTTCTTCTTAGTCACTTTCTGTGTATTCAGTAGTTATATTTTAAGTGATTTAGTTTTTAATTCCATAAAGATTTCTTGTATCCTTATAAAACAATTTCTCAAGATTATTCTCATCTGTATAGACTTCTATGGTAAACTGCCATTCAAAAACCATAAAAATTGTTGCAGAACATAAGTTATAATGTCATCTGACACTGTTATCTAGATGTGAAAATCTTTAACTTGCATAAAATAAAGTTGAAAGTATCAAAATGTTTTGCTCTGTCATAAACTGTAAAAATCAAAAATAATTAAATGCATTTTGGAGTCTGTTCCTATATTTTGGATATTATACTAATTCTTGGACAGCTCCCACTTTACATTAAACATGAGAGATATTCTATAGTCTAACTCAAAGAAAATACACAATTTGAGGCTTACCTAAATTTATGATATCTATTTCAATTAATGATCAAACAAATTAACCCCAAGAACATTTTAAGAAATCATAGAAAACATTTAAAATGAAAAAGCCCACATTTTCTGGCAAGCCAACACACACAGCCACATTAAAACAGCATGTTCACTTTTGGAGTTTGTTAGGGATTCTAATGCCAGCATGATTAGGCCAGATTGGCATTCAGTGATACTGTACAAGGAAGACATGGGTAGAATGGTAACTTGATGCTTTCATTAAAATCCGACAAAGTAAATATGTGATTTCATTATTGTTTTTGCAAAACTAAGTAGTACAAAGTATATTTCTGTGGATAAGAAAGTAACACAAAAAGTCATACTGTCAAATAGCATTTGGACATTCTACACATTTTTCAGATTACAAAGATGACATTAAGGGATCAAAGCACAATACAAAAATACATTATAATTCTACAATTCCTTTGAAATGACTATTTTACTTATTTCAGACAAACTTGAGGATATATTTTAGTGAAATATTCAATTGTTACTTTTAGCATGTTACTGTGTTCATCCTGCTGGATTCCTAAGTCTGCCTGTGAGCCTCTCAACAGCAATCTGTGTGTGTTTTTACATATATTATCTTCAGAAAAATCACACAAAATACATTCAGTGCAGTCATGAATATTAGTATAATATTCTGTCTGCTACAGTAAGCAGGATTAGATCATTAATCTTTCTATTTCAAGGGCTCTGAATTTGAGGTTTATCTCCATAGTTAGGAGTTGGATGACACTGAGCACTCTAGCTTTAGTTTCCTTTTAGATCATGGTGGTGATACCCTTTTAGAAGTGTTACTGTAAGGTTTCAGATCTATACAGTGAATTTGAAATTGCCTGGGTTCATAATACTGCTCTCGTCCTAAACTGCCTACCTTCTTCCCTATATTGTCTCAGGTTTGGATAGTAAATTTTGTGACTTAAGCAAGCAAGTTAAGTTGTTTTAAATTTCAAGTTTTGTCCATCTAGTAAAATGTTTAAATATATCTAGCAATTACTGTTGATATTTATTGAAAATCAAGTTGGTATTAAAGGCACTTTTTCTGGGACATATTTGGCAATCTATAGAATTCAAGCAGGCAAGATGATTTCACTTCTGATTTCTGTAACAGTGGTTACAGAAAGCTTAAATGAAAATTTGTAGATTTAATAAATGTAAGGGTCAAAGTAAACAAGGTGTAACCATGGTCATCTGAAGCTTTGGACACAAACTTTAAAGCACAAAACTCCTATCACTAATAAGTAAGGGCACCTTACTTGGAATCATCTGAGATTATTTTCTATTTTTTATTTTATTTGCCTCATTAACCCTCAGTTGATCTCCTAGATCTCTTCTCACCAACAAGAAAATACAACCTTCCCATTCACAGCTATCCCATTTACTGACATTTGGGCTGAGTAAAGCCTTTTTTTAAATGGGCTGCCCCATGCATCTTATAGTGCTAACCAGCATTTGACTTCTACCTGACAAATACCGGTGGGATTGTTACCACAGTTTGACAATAAAAAATGTCTCCAGGTATTACCAAGATCCAGTAGGATGCAAAATAATTCCCAGCTGAGATTCAGAGGGTTAAATCAATGAGTCCAAATGTTAACTTTTGCTAGGTAAATGTAACCACAAGAATACTAAAATCTAGAATGTCATTCAAATTAGTTCAAACATGTAAGAAATATAGCTTCTCAAATCACATTTAATTATCCCTATGCATTTTTATGTCTAAACAACATGAATAATCCATTAAACTATAAGAGAAAATAATACACTACTGAAAAAGCATTTCTAAACAATAACCAAACTTATTGAGCTGACAAAAGTAATTTGAAACAATAAAAATTGTTTGCTAAGGTATACCTATTTTAAAAACCAGCGACAAGAACAATTAAGAAAATTACCAACATTTCTGCCACCAGTGACCCCCATCGACAAAGCAGATAACAGTTTCCCATTCATGCGTATTGTCTTAGAGAAGCCACTCTTCAATGTTCCTTTTCTGGTTCTTTCCATTTTGAAAATACAAATCACAATGAACTTATCCTACAATATATCTAAATGTTCTCTAGAGAATTTCACCTGCAAGGTTTCATGTATAGTACAATGACCTATGCTTCACTAAAAATATTTGTAAGTATAAAATGAAGTTCCCCGCTCCTTAGCTCTTATATCCCAGTCAATCTGTTCTCCTCCTTCAAGCACGAATTATTCTACATAAAAATAATTTTAGTGTCAGTTATCTGAGCTACTCTTCTAATATTGCTTATCCTCCCTACAGTTTCAATTAGTCTTCAGTAAAAACAATGAAAGCCTCATGTTTATTCTTCAAATTGGTGTCCTGGAACAAACTGACAACATCTACTATAATAACTTCAAAAACAGAGAACACAAAAATGTATTCTTTCAACAAAATGTTTTTCTTAAAATCTTGTTTTGTTATTTTTAAATGGAAGAAATTTCATATAGCCATTTTAGCAATTTTCTTCAAAAATTACATGGGAATCGTTAGATTAAAATTTAAGCAAGTATTTTTGCTTCTTACCTTGATAGTGTATTTTATCCTGAAGATAGAAGAACTAAAGTTAGCATAAAGGAGACAAGGAAAATTGTGACTTTAAAATTGTACTTTTGAAAAGACTGCAACTTTGGGAAAGTTATTCAAGGTTATCCATATCTTTACTCCATATCTCTGAAAATGCCTGGCTCCACAATACTATTCCAGGCCAATCACACCTAAATCCCTTAAAAAAAAAACTGTAAGTCTGCAAATCAACCTAGTTGATAAGGTAAAGGACATCAAACTGAGCTTAAAATATAGAAATAGATTCAAAGGATTCAAAGAATGTTTTTACACAAAATACCTTAGGTCATCCATTTTTAAAATTACAATACATTGGGACCACCCCTTCTCCCCTAAAATGGGCCTTTCACCTCTAAACTGAGCGCCAGCTTTCAATAAATTCAGAAACTCCTCAGATTTCTACCCCTCAAAACACATCAGTATTCACACTCCAGACCATATGTGCCTCTCTCTGGAGGGCCCACAAGTCCTCAAGTGTACAATTCTTTCTGCCTATTGCAACTTTCTATTCATCAGAGGGAATTTGTACCTGTACTGATATATCTCAGTGCTTCTTTTTTTTTCCCATTCCCCCCCTTCAACCCCACCTCCCTTCTTATTTACAAAAGCTTTGTTTCCATTTTTTTCCTTCTATTCTTTTTTCTCTTATCCCTCTGTTCCTTTCCTCCTCTCCCCACCTTGTTCCCCTTCCCATTTGAACACTTTCTTCCCTTTCCCAATATAATACATTTTAGTCCTTACTGACACTTTCAGTTTCTCACACCAGAGAAACAGTTCAGTATTTAAATGTGTGTCTGATTTATTTCATTAAGAGTATGGTCTCAAAATGCATCCATTTACCTAGAAATATGTCAAGCTTGTCATTCTGTATGGCAGAGTAGGACTCCATCATATAAAAACCCACGTCTTCTTTATCCATTCATCAGCTGATGGGCACTTCAAGTTCTTTTTATGGTGAGAGTCAAGACCCCATAAGACTGCTGAGCTGAGGTCCTCACCACCCATTCAAGGGAACTCCTTGGGCCTGACTCATAGAAATCTCAGAAAACATGCCCTTCACTAGTACCCCTCCAACCAAGAAAAAATAAAAAAATCAGGAAAATTGGATTATTTAAAAATTTTTGAATATAATAAAGACAACCAAAGGAGATGGGGTGAAATCCTGTAGAATGGGCCCCAAAAATGGCAAGCCCAAAAGATTTGCTGCCTTTCTCCTCAAAACATTGGATGATTCACAAGCTACCCAAGGCAAGAAACCATGGAAACAAGCATGAAATACAGATCAAAAGGATAAAATCTATGTGGTGCTTTTTGCAGTCTTAGTGTTGGCAAAATGTTAGAATTTGGGACAGCCGAAAAAGGAGAAAATCCTAGTAAGCATTCCATGACTTCAACTGACAACCAAAGCTACACATTAAAGACAAAACAAACAAAACTAGCCCTCTAAAGTATGGTTCCCAGTAGTGAATTATCTAAACATGGTTGTAGCAGGTGATCTGTTCATATTTTTTCTGCCAGAAAAGAATGAAATCTTCTTCAGGGGAAGATGCTATTACCCAGCGTCCCTAAAATGTTTCACACTCAGTGTCCAGCTTACAAATACTGCTAGGCATACCAGGAAAACAAACCAAATTATTACAACTTGAGGAAAAGGAAGTAGAAAGTGAAAATTAAAAACATATCTACAGGAAATGCAGAAACTAAAAGTTGAGGCACGGATTTCAAAGGAATACTTTCAATGCGTTCAAAAAATACAGGGTGATATGGATAATTTCATCATATGAAATTTATAAAAAGTAAAGATGTATTTCATAGAAATGGAAATATAATAACAGAAAAGAGAAACCAAGATTTAGATTTAACATTCGACTGGACACAATACAGAGCACTCATGATTTGGAAGAAAAATCACTATCAGAGTGAAGCTTGAAGCGACAAGGGGATGAAAAAAAAAAGAGAGAGAGAAATTAGTATGAGAAACACATGGGCCATTTTCCATAGGTCTAACCCATGTATTTTAAGTACCAGAGAGATAGCAGGTGGGGATAGAAACAGTATTTAAAATTTTGTGATTTTTTTTATCCTAATTAAAGACAACAAGTCACAGTTTCCTTGCATTTTATTAACCTGAAGTACCAAGAAACTACAAATTAGGTACACTGCAGGACAAAAGTTCCAAAACTCAAAAGATAAATATATAACCAGAGGATATTTCCCTCAAATAGAAAAGTAAAACTATTAGATGACTTTACTATACTTGAAAAACAAAAAGAAAAGAAAAACAAAGATGAGGAGAAAGAGGAGGAACAACAGCAGTCACTATTACCTGAAGACAACAGAGTGACATCTATGTGTTTAAAATAATTACTGGTCAGTAGGGAAAAGAAGGGGAAGCAGAAAGGAAGAATAAACTACAGAAGCTCTGGCCTCTTAGACTGTGGAGTGACTTCTTCAACGCCCTTAAACAAAATAATTGCAACCTCGAATGTGCTAGCCAGTAAGATACAAACATAAAATAAATAAACATGCTCCAGGTAAACAAAAACCAAAAAACTTGTTATCAGAAGACCTGTACTATAAAGAATAACTAGAAGAAGTTCTCCTACAAAAGAAAAGGGTTCCTGTATTAAGGCCCAGAAACACAAAGAAACCATAAATATGTGAGTTAATTTAAGTGGATATTGACTACATAATAGTAATAATGTTTTGTAGGTGTATTATAGAATTAAATGGAAGAAAAAGAACAAAAGACAAAGAGTTAATATTCTAAGATCATATCAGTTTTACAAAAGGAATTATAAAAGGATTAATTTAGCATAAATTTTAGTAAATTAAGAATGTATTTAGTAGTTCAGGGGAAAAAAAGAATGGCTTTCCAGATAACGATCAGGAAAGAAAGCAAGAAAAGAAGAGAAGGAAAACAGTGAAAAGTCTTCAAACGGAAAACCAATAGTTACATAGTTACAGAGCAATTTCAAACTAAGTCATAAATTAATAAATAGAATAAACACCACAATTAAAAGACAATTGCTAGACTGAATTGAGAATCCAAGTTTATTCAAAACAGGAACAAAAATCCTTTTTTGCATCTGAACAAAGCATTTTTGGCAATATGAAAAGGATATTTTGTTTGTAAGAAAAAATGAATAAAGGTTGCTTGGTAAAACAAAGAAATAGAGGTTCCTCAAATAAGCTTCCTGGAACACTCTGGCCCAAGCCCACTCTTCCCTAATTGCTACTATTGGCTAACATCAATTCAATTTTATTTCCTCTGGGTTTTTCATGCGTCAGGCTAACTCCCTGATGATTTCTGCTTTTCTTCCCAGGCTTTTAGCTGGAGCAAAACATTTCACTCAGCAGGGACTTAGATGAAAGGATACACCTGAACTGTCGACACTGAGCATTCAGACATATACATCAAAATATAAACCCCAATATATTTGAAAACTTTTACTGGATAAATTCTGCATAAGAGTTCTTCTAAGGCTAAAAAATACAAAGGTTATAATTAAAGAAAGTAAAACATCTGCAAATAAACCAGAACAGTGACATTCACCTCCAGATTTTGAAAACTGTTCAATGTTTCTAAAACTAAATTAAGCACATAACAATGACACTCAGAAAACTTAAGAGAACCAGAACAATACACATTAAAAACAAATGTAAGTAGATTCACCTGAAGATAATTCCCAAACACAATTGGGAAAACCTGAGCGCTCATATGGGACTTAATAGAAACCCATTCTATTAGCCCTGAATTGATATTTTAAGAAACAAGAAAATTAATTCTATGCACCGAAAATTTGTAGTGGGTATGAGAGTTCTCTTCATTTCATAGACGTAGTCTATATAGATAAAATTCCAAACACTTCATGTAAATGTTAAATTTGGACTATTTTTAAATCCTGATGAAAATAAGTAACATAAGAATAGACTGAAATGTTCATTTATTAGGTTTAGTTCTTTCCTTATTCCTCACTTCAAGTAGCCCTTAAAAATTTCCATGGACAAATTAATTTTTACAGTCATTTAATAAGTATTTGAGCAATGTGCTATAAAGGAAAAAAGTTTAAATCAATTAACTCAAATCTTATCCAGATATTTGGAAATCTAACAAACAGTAAAATTATTTTTAAATATTGACCATAAATAACCCAGTAGGAATATTTTAAACATTATTTTGTAAAATTCAGGGAAAATATTGAGAATGTAATCTAAAATATTTTTCCAGTAATAAAATGTTTTTCATTTCACTGCAGTACAGCAAATAACTGAAGTTTACTTGCTTAAGAGAAAACTAAAATCAACATGAAAACCATTTCTTCATGTGATGAAATAACATGGGTAAAGAAACAAAAATAACAGCTGAATGGAAAAAATGAGGTTAACATTTAGAAAGGGCAGAGCTCATACTTCACTTGCTAAAACACTGAGAGCTCAAAAGATATTTTCTACATCCAAGAAATATAAACTATAAAACAATGGAAAACTAAATCACAATGCAAAGGCATGTGTTAGTTAAATGCATTTTTTTAAAAAAAAAAGAGCTTGTGGACATTTTGAAGTAAATATTTTCTAGTTTGCTAGAGATTGAGCCCTCAGTGAGATTAATATTCCTGCATTCTCTACAATACGAAAAAATGAAACTAACTGGGGAAGGTGTATTTAGGGAAATAGGTAATAACATGAATTTTTTGGTACAACATTCAGTGAAGTACTAACATTAAGGAAATCATAATGCTTGATAGGTCTAGCTTACATTTGAAAAAGATTAAAGAGTGAAACATTCTAGGAAAAAGAGAAAGAGATCTTGGTTTACACTTGATTTACAGGAAATGTTACTAGAGATGCTTCATGTTTTGAAACATTATCACCTTCCAGGAAAAGGTCATCTAGAACTAAGGTAAAAGATGAAGGAGCAGAGAGCACGAAGGCCTTGAGAAAAGGACCCTCTTCTCTGATTCAGAGACAGAATGGAAATGGTCAATTGGGATGCAGATGTAATTAAGGGGAACCAGATGCTTAAAACATCTCACCATCTTGCCTTCAACATACATCTCAACTCTAAAATGTTGCCTGTGGCATCTATTGACAAGATGCCCTGAACATTCTTGTTCATGACTAAACTAGTATGCTTCCTCCTGCTCCTAGGTCCTTGGACTCTTTTTAGAATATTTACTTAAGAAAAAAATTGCAATCATAAATTATATCACTGCTCTATCAGTTATAGATCATTTCTTTCATGTTTTATAAACCAGTGTCTTTCTCCAACACTTGGAGTCATCTCTTTGAATTTCAATCATCAAGAAAAACATGAGTACACTAAATTTACTGGAGAATAAAATAGAATAGGAAGAACCCTCGAAGACATAGGGGTAGGGAAAAAATTTATGAACAGTTCCCAGACCGCACGGGAAATATACAAAGAATCAGTCCTTGGGACCACATGCTATTAAAAAGCTTTTGCACAGCAAAAGAAATCACCAATATAGCAGGGCAAAAACCCACAGACTGGAACAAAATTTTTGCCAGCTGTCCCTCAGACAAAGGTCTACCATCTAGAATATATAAAGAACTCAAAAAAATCAAACCTCCCAAATTTAAAAACCCAATCCAAAAATGGGCAACTGAAATGAATTAACATTTTTCAGATGAAGAAATAAAAATGGCAAATAAATATATGAAAGAATGTTCAACATCACTAGTCATTCAAGAGATGCAAATCAAAACAACGTTAAGATTCCATCTCACTCCAGAAAGAACCGCATTTATGAAAAAAAATCAACCAATAACAAATGCTGGAGGGGCTGTAGGGAAAAAGGAACCCTCCTCCACTGTTGGTGGGAATGTAGAGTGGTCCAGACAGTGTGGAAATCAATATGGAGATTCCTCAAAAAACTACAACTAGAGGTTCCATTTGATCCAGCTATTCCCCTACTGAGGATCTTCCCAGAAGAATTAAAATCGTCATATCACAGAGATATATGCACAACCATGTTTATAGCAACACAATTTGTAATAGCTAAGTCTTGGAAACAGCCTAAATGCCCAACAACCAATGAATGGCTAAAGAAAATGTGGTTTTTCTACACAATGGAGTGCTACACCACCATAAAAATGGATAAACTAGAGTTATTTGTATGTAAATGGATGTTCCTTGAGAAGATACTATTAAGTGAAATAAATCAGACACTCATGCGTACACATCGAATTGTTTCTCTGATATGAGAAACCATAACTGTAAAACCATAACTGTAAAGGACAAAGAGGTGTAATAGATATTATATAAGAGGAAGATACTATACAAAGGAGAGGAGCACTAGAAAGAGAGAAGGGGGAAGGGCAGGAAGGAAAGAAAAGGGAAAGGGAAATCATGGAGAAATGTGAAAAAACCTACTGTAAATAGGGATGGAGGGAACAGAGGGGAGGGGTGAGGAAAAGGGGGAAGAACCAAGATGCACCATGTACAGGTACAAAATAAATGGGGTGAATGTGATCATTATATGTACAATGTACCAATACATGTTCTTGGTTAAAAAATAAAATTAAAATTAAAAAACAGAAAAAGTGAGTAAAGACCCCATTTCCCATTTTCTCCTCCATAAGTACAGCTAGTAAATACAGATGGACATATTATATGGGTCATCACTGTTGACAACCTCCAGTACTCTTCCACAAGTTCGCTCCAGTACTTACAAACTCTCCTACCTTCTGTTTCAATGGAATTCAGCTCTTACAGGAATAGCCTTGATTAAACTCTTTCTTTCCGATTTAACATGTCTAGTACAAATTTCCTTAGACACTATGGTTCTACTCAATCCTCAGGCTAAAAGAAATGCATATCCATTCTTCAATAAATAGGCAAGCAGAAGTTTTCAAAATGATAATAGTGGTGAAATTAACACTTCATTATTTCTGACAT
This sequence comes from Hystrix cristata, assembly GCA_004026905.1. NCBI lineage: Eukaryota > Metazoa > Chordata > Mammalia > Rodentia > Hystricidae > Hystrix > Hystrix cristata. The sequence continues at coordinate 29,549 of PVJO010008451.1, read as the reverse complement.
TAGTAGCAGTAGTAAATACACTACCAAATGAGGTTCCTACTATGTTGGAAGGCAGAGAAACACAAAGTTAAAGTAATAATTTCAAAGTTTGCTTCTTGTTATTGCAAAGTATAGCTTTGGTAACATAGAACTTCCTTTTACAATATTTAAGAGTTGTAAAAAATGTTTAATCTTTCAACAAGTATCTTTACACGAATTAAGTCATGCAGCAAACTATTATATTTCAGAATCTGTCTTGAGTTTGAGTTGTCTAAGACAATTTTTGTGATGTGTGTCCAAATGAAACAAATTATTTCAGTTTATCACTACCCATATTTTAAAGAAACTTTAGTTTTATTTTAAAGTATCAAAGTTCAAACAATGAATGGCTTGAATTTCAAAAGGCTTAATCCTGAAAGCCATATGAATTACATGAAGCAGACTTGTTTAAATAACATGGAAGATAATTCATCATATTGTTTGAATTAAAGCTGGTACGGTTTTAGTTTTAGGTTACTTCTCACCCCTTCATGTAGCATTCGTTTTTCTCAGAAACAATGAATAGGTAGCATATCTGTCCTGTGAACAAGGTGCTGGAATGTATATGCTTATGATGAAAAATTTTATCAGTAAATTGTGCCTTTTAAACCCTTATTGAAATCGACCTATGCAAATATAAAGGAAAAGAACGTATATTAGTATGTGTGTTATTACACCAACCGTTACAGTTTGTTGCTCATTAATATGTGCAAAGCACTGCAATTGAGTTGTTTGGATTGCATATATGTATATATAGTGTGTTAAGTGTAGTTCTTATGTTTTTGTCCATTTTTGGCCTATTTGTTACTTGACTCATTTCTTGCTCTGTCCTCGTTCTGTGAGCTGACTTCCCAGCTCAGTTCAGCCTTTCAGAGGCAGTGGCCTCCACATTATTCCTTGGAAACTTTCCCATGAAGCACTTGATCTCTCTCTTGTCTTCAGTCCCTTCTGATCCAACCTTCTGTAACCACTTCTAGCAGGTGACCCTAGTTCATAGGTTCTGTCACTTACTCATGATTCATTTTATCGTTATCACAATGCAGTAACAAACATCTTATCATTATCATGATACAATGATACAACAACAGCTAATTTCATATCCTGATAATCTTGACATTTGAGTGATCAGAAATCACTCAATCCCCTTTAATCAACTAATTGTTTCTCTTAAAAAATGTGAGACAAATATTTGTATTCGCATGTTCTTTTGAGAGTGCTAGGGATTGAACTCAAAGCCTTGCACTTGCTAGGCAATTGTTCTAGCACTTGTGCTAAATCTCCAATACCTAGCATATGCTTCTGATACATGTTAAATTGATACATATTATGGGGAATTAGTGCATAGAGATATCACATCTTGATATTTTTTACTTCCCCTTCCACTGTCCTTTCTCCCATCTCCATCCATTCTGAGGTCCTCTTCCCATCTGGGAGATAGACCGTGTGGAGACAAATATTTTACAATACCAAGAACCACAGGACATGGAATAGTCCCTAAATATTTTTCAACTTAACCCTTCCATTCTACACAACATAACATTATATAATGAGGGAGTTGTTTTACATTATTTTTCAGATTTCTGCTGCTGAAATGTCCCTTTTATTTTCAAACATTCAGACAGATGTGGACTCCTTCCAAATTGAAAATTTTGGCATTTTTTTTGAGAAAGAGCAAGGAGACCACGTGGTTGAAATAGAATGAATCACTGGGTTACTACTAGGCAATTACTAGGTTATTACTAGGAGATTCCTAGGAGATTGAAGTAATGAGGGAGGGGGAAACATGCATGCCATCCTGTGAAGTACTGAAAGGACTGCGGCTTTTATTATGCTAGAATGTGCGGCAGAGGAAATACGTGATCTGATTAACACTGTTGAAGGACCATCTGTAATCTGGTTACAATGTTAAGAATAATCTAAAGGAGATAAAAGGTAGAAAGAAGGTGGAACCAGCTAGGAAGCTATGAGAATGGATCAGATTTGTGTCAATAGAGATGCTAAGGAGTGATGAGATTGGATTCCACACATCGTCTGTTCTGAAGGTTGCCCTAGTAGGAATTCCTGTTGGACTAGATATAAGGCAGAGAATAAAGAGCCCAGAACTTGGAGCTTAGAAAATTTATATGTAGGTTTCCATCAAAATAGATGAAGTTCTGTAGCAGAATGAAGTTCAGTGGTACATACTGGAGACTCCCTTCTCTCACTCCACATTCCATAAACAAGATTTTGTCATTCCATAAACAAATGAGAAAATCTAGAGAACTATCACAATTACTCTCAAATACTAAGATATATGAATTTAGGGGTATCTTCTTTCCCCCTCACAAAAGACATTGAGAAATGACTACTGGGAACAGTTATTGAAATAGAGTACTAAGAATAGAGCTGACTTCTTAGAAAAGTGAAAGTTTCATTGATATTCACTAAGAGAGAGAAGGAAACCCTTGACATGTCCCATATTGGGAATGGGAAATAACCCCACGATGATATTGAACTAACTCCAGTTGAAGACATAAAGTGTCTTAGAAGGTAAAACAAATTGAAGCATTATAACATAAACAAAGACTAAGACTTCTGTTAACTGAATTTAGCCCTTTTTTCTCCATGAGCCAGACTATAGAAAAAAAAAAAAAAACTAATTAATTAACCAACTCTTAAATTTTAGCACTTTGGAAAAACTGGTCTCAAATACAATGTAACATTGCCAAGTATGTTTTTAAAAACCCTAAATCTCTATCAGACCATAAAAATAGTACCGTAACTGATCTGCCTGCACTTGATCAAGAGGAAAAGAACGATGTAGGAGCATATCTATATAGTAGAAAGCTGCGTATCCTCTTCCAAAAAAAAATAAAGCAAATGTACATTTTTTAAAAACTCAAGCAATGAAGAAAACACAAAAAACAAGAGAAAAGTTCCAGTTATTTAGAGTACAGCATAAATTGGATTCTGTTTTTAAAAAGGGAATGAGATGGAGAGTTTGCAAACCTAAGTAAACAAATTACCAAATTAACATATCAATAGAAATAAAATAGAAAAATTAATAGAACAGACATTAAAATTGAATAAGTAATATGAAAGACAAAAAGAAAGAAAAGAAAAGACAATAAAGAAGGCAAGGACTGCCTAATCTAAGGATAATTGCTTTTTCACAGCTAGCAGATTCCATAAACAAAGGAAGAAAAATATTTGAAGATTAAATGTACATGTTCTTAAAATACAGTTCTAATTATGAAGAGAGAAAAAATCATGTTCAAAAGGAAATTTTGATTTTAAAATGCTCAATATTTAGACCCATTTTTGTCATATTAATGAGCTTCAAAGACAAAGAAGGAATTCTTCAGAAAAATAGACAATTAAAGCAAATTACCCCCAAAAGAGAAATAATGAGGATGATATCAACTTTCTAAAAGTAACAAATGACATAGGTGATGGAATAACATTAAAAAGTTCTGAAGAATGAGAGTTAAAGTCAAGAATCCACTCGACTCCAACAAGACTTTATTCAAACACAAGAAACCAAATATTCTTGAGCATGATATCTAGTATTTGACTGCTTTCATATATCCAACCTGCTATAACTACTTTTTAAGTGTTCACTTATCTTCACAAAATAAAGGTCCTATTTCCACACAATTACAGCTATGAAAAGACTGTGCTTTAATGAGATTATATCATTTACTCAAACTCCCACTTGAATCCAGTCTGTCTGGCTCCAGACAACATAGTAGTCAATTATACAGCCATTGCAAAAATTCAAAAATTAAGAATTTAAAGAATGTTTGATGAATAGAGCACCAATGACCTCTTCCTAGAAAACAAAATTAAAAAGAAAATTGATAAAATTCAGCCTGTGGCCAAGAAAATAACAGATGCCACACTGCAAACAAGGTTATGGACTATGCAGGTGGGACACTCTCAGTAATTATGTTCCTCGTTCTGCCCTGTGGGCTAAGGTCTATGTGTATGTAATAAAGGAATGATTATGTGTTGATCATCACTGGCACGTTTTTAACTTTTTCTCTACTACTGGGAAAAGAAGAGAATATTCACTTTCATCTCAAGCCAACTGAAAAGGAATTTGAAAGATCAACTGTAGAATTTTGTATGTATCCTCTGAAGTTTGAAGAAACAAGAGGTTAGTTTCTGATACATGCTTAAGGGATCCAAAAGCAGGAGACAGGGTTCTCAGCCTGAGAGGCTAGGAAAAAGGAAAAAGACCAAACTGGTTCAGGGAGTAAGCTTCCCTTTAAAATAAGACACTTTATTTTTCCCCCATAGAGTGAGTAAACCTCAAGGAAGAAATCAGCCAGGAGCCAAGGGATAGTATGGATGGGCAAGGTAAAGAAAAGTTCGGCTGAAATTTGGAATCAATGACAGACAGCTAGCAGAAGCACTGGTCAACTCCATAAAAAATAGTTGAGAAACTCACAACAGCTCTAGAAGAAAAATGTAGAATGAGTATATATGTTGCTGCAACCAGAGAATGAGCTCAGATCACCAGATCAAAGACACTGAAGCCTGCCTTGTTCACTACTCCCCACTGAAATGGGAGCAAGCTCAGCTGTTGGATGAGAGAAAAGAGACATAAAAGCTAGCCAATAAAAGTAAGCAGAGCCTTGATGGCACCCCTTCCCAACCAGGAAAGATGTTTTCCATTTTACAGCAGATTCATCAAATCACACTCCAAACAGAAACAGCTCTACAGATATAGACGGTGGAAAGCTTGGAGGATCCAAGACAAGATTCATTAGCAGATATAAATTAATTGGCTGTAAAACATGGTGAAAGAGCATTAAAACTAGATAAGACTGTCCCTCACTGGCTGCCTTGTTTCATCATTGAGCAATTCTAAAAATGTATATTTCCAACTCACTCGGAGAGTGTAGAGCACTATTAAAAAATAAAGTACGGTTTCAGGGATACAAACCTGATTCTTGTTATTTGCAAATTCTGTATTTTTAAACATTTTTATTAACTTGCTACATATAATGAGTATATTTATTGTGGGTATTGATACATAAATGTATCATATCTTGATCAATTCACCTACTCACTGAAATTCACTTGTAAGCCAAAAATAAATATTCAGGATGTTTTCACGACGAATGTGCATATATGCAGAATGGTGTAAACTTTAGTTGTCCAGTGCACAGAACTCCAGCAAACCTTGAAAAAGCCAACTTCTGCCTTCTTTCGCAGCTCTCATATTACAAACAAGTGTCCTTTTCATGGTTTACTTGCTGCCACTTTCTGTATTTCTGTATTTGGGGTGATTTCACTGTGAGAAATATCCCCCATAAAAGGTGTTAAATGCAGTCTCATACTCCTGGCTTTAAATTACATTTATGAATCTAAAAATATCAATTAACTAAAATGTTGCCAAACAGAAATACACATAAGACAAGGTTATATACTGATCCCAAAGTGACAGCATTGTGCCAAGAAGATCACAAAGGACCTGTGTCCGTATTTTCCCCTTGGAACAACAATCAATATCGGCAGTGGCTTCTTAGACCACAACCTGCACAAATAAGACTCTACTGCATTTATTCACTTATTTGTCCTGAAATCTGAGTGTGTAGGAAACAATTCCTGGGTACACTTTAGGCTCAGTCTCAGCATTTGAGGAAGAGGAATGCATCCTACAATCATCATTAAATTCTGTTACCTCAGTTTGCCCCCTAAGCCATCATTAATGGCAAGAGCTGCTGGGGATGGAGAAGTCATATGGTAAGGTAAACACAACCTTAACCATCGGCACAGATTAGAGCCTCCTAGAAGAGCAGCCACCCCTAAGTCTACTGGAAAACTGTGACTCCAGAAATTAAGTAGCACGAAACTGTTAACCTTCTTCCTTGTAACTATTGTTAGCTTGGAAGATCGGAAGACACCTGCTAGCTCCGTTCCTGTACACAAACCCCATCGCATGCGGCTGGGAGCAGCAGTCAGAGTCAGTGAGCGTCCCCCACCTTCACTCGGTTCATGTAAAAGAGGAAAACAGCCTTAGCAGTGACGCCTCTCTGATCCCTGCTTCCCGGAGAAATGAGGTCCCGCTGCTGACTGACAACTTAATCTTTTTCAAGGGAGACTAAAAGATTGAAACACCAAACCAAAGGACCGTGAACACTGACAAGATGACCGTGACCTGCAGTCATCACAGCTCCAAGACACTGATAGAAGACAACCTCCTCCTAGTGTAAAAAAGCCTGAAGCACGAGATAAAAACAGCAACAATCCCCAAGAAGTTCAACTCACACAACTTGTTTTATATGAATTTATTTTAGACAATATGTGTTCTGAAAGAAATTTTCATAATTTTTAAAGCAAATAATTTCCTCTAAATATAGCATTTTACTCCTAAAAAAAAAATGTTTACTGGCTCTTAATTACATTAGCTACTCTATAGTAAAGGTAGCAAGTAATTTGTAGTCCTAGGACATTTCAGCTGCCATTTTTCTAGAGTTTGAATGCTTGTGTTCCCAGTTTCTAAGGTGATAATATTAGAAGACTGGAAGGTGAACCAGGGCCCTTGTAAGAGAAGCCCTAGAGAGCTGTTTCGCCCCTTCTACCATGTGAGAACACAGCAACAACGGGCCATCCATGACTCAAAAATCAGATCCTCATAGAACCAAATCTGCCAGTACCTTGATCTGGGACTTTGCAGCCTCCAGAACTGTAAAAATAAATTTCTGTTATTTATAAACTACTCGATCTACAGTGTTTTATTTTAGCAACCCCAAAAAGAGTAAGAAGATGCAAAATTTGTTAAAAGTCTAAATCCACGGTGTTTTCATTGTATCAACTTTGTGACACACACTATTCTGCTTAATGCCATCTCCCAGTATATTTTCATGACTAATTACTTATCATAGAGCACGTCTTTCTACCCAAAGGTAGAAAATATGTGTTTCAAAAATTGAAAACAGAAAACATAAAACTTTATATTCAATCTACTACTATAATGTTTCAAGGTATAAGCAATTCATACATAAATATTAAACAACTACATGAAGAATATTTCGGAAATCATAATGAAAACATTTATCAGTTTTGTAAACTACTTTTGCATTTGTTTGTGCTCAGGTAGAATTTTCAATGTTATTGATATTCATATCAATTAATCAATGTGTTTACTGTACTGTAGAGCATTCTCAGGATTAAGAAATGCTTTGTAGGAAGCCAAAATATTTCTACTCGGAGTTCATAATCCTGGTGAGACATGAGAAAGAAACATACCACAGAATCACAAATGAGACCTCATATAATGAGTTGCCCAAATTACAAATTATAGTCAATAAAAGAGGCAGAGTAGGAGAAAATGGCCTTAGGAAATATCTAGAAATGCTTCCTGAGTATAAAAAATAGAGACACTTGATTCTATAGATAATAGAAGCTAAATTACCAGATGGAAATCAGTCTGAGATCTCCTCAAGGAAATGAGAACAAATGAAATTAGACTGAGATTACAGGTAGAGATTATGGAAGACATTAATAGCAAAGGGAGTTTAGAATTATTTGGCAATAAATCAGAGGCTGATAGGGATTTCTGACAAGAAAAATACTTCTACTTCTGTCCGCCTCCAATTCATCTTTCACACACGTGTTATTTCACACCCAAACATAAGCATGATAATGAAGTAATTTAAGATTCTGCCTTCAGTTAACTCCAGACATCTTATTACATTTTTCAGACCTTCCACCTCCCCGTTCCCTGTATTGTATATGCACACCCCACTCCCACGCACACATACTCTGATGTCCAGTATGTCCCATTTTGTGCCCCTCCGACAATGGCATATCTTCATATACGTCCCTGTGTTCTTTCCATCCCCTTAAATTTTTGTATCTAAGAAACCACTACTTCAAGCTCTACCTGAACTTCCTCCTGTATGATTTTTCATCCTGAGGCAGGATTACAGGCAAAACTATCGGATAATTTCAGGGGTCAGAAAACTATGGCCCATGAACTAAATCCAGCCACACTTTCTCTTTTTGTAACTAAGTGTAGCCTTAAAGACACTATAGTCACAGCTACTTAATTTAAAGGACCAGATTCACAAACAACAAAAACCTCTAATACCAAGGAAAAAACAACGAAGCAAAGTTTAACAAACTGTCATTAACACATACAAGATCACACAGAAGAAAAGGGAAACACAGAAAGAAGGCTACATCACCGGATCGGAAGGCCACAAACTTCTCAAATCCAGTGCTGGAGAATCAATCTGTTATACCTTTTGGGGTTCTACCTGGGAAGAGTCAGGGCAGAGTGCCCTCTCCACTGATGAGACTATAAAGGCCTCCTACCAGCGAGGTCCCTTGGATAGCAGTTGAGACTGAAGTGGCAGTGTCTCAACTGTGTGTAGAACTGGAAGCAGAGAATGTGTAGCCTTCAAGAACTGGCCATGTGCCTGAAGGGGCAAACATCTGTGTCTTCCAGATAGGTACGAAAGGGACAGTCTTTGTGAGTTTCTGCTCATGTCAAGATGTTGTGCCAGGCACTGTACCACGTAATCTTTAGAACAAGGCCGTGACATTGTTATGAATAGGGAATATCTTTCTACATTTAATTTTAGCCCTTCACTAGTTTTTGTGGAATATACCCTCACTCATTTCTTTATTTACTATGGCTGTCTCTGCATAATGATGAACTGAGTATTTGCAAGGAACAGATTTAATATCTTAATATTTAAAGGAAGAGCATGGTGACAACAGGTTTATGGTATATGCCTCTAGTTCAGGACTTACCATGCTGCTTTGTAAGCATTTTTGTATGTTTGCGTCTCTCCTCACCCATTAAGTCAGGAACCGTGTTTCCTACCATGGTTCACAAATCCCCTTTAGAGCTGATCTCTACCTAGAGCTGATCAAACATGTTTTGTTCCACTTGTATCCCCTCCTCTCTGTTATTTGACCCTACTAAAAGCATTCCCATCTCAAGATCTCATACAAGATGTTCCTCATGTCCAGAACAATCTTCATGTTACTATTCACAAGAAAGATTCTTTGGCATCCTTCAGATTTCAGCCTATCACAACCTCCAAAACACATTTTCCCCAATCTCCAAGTAAAACTATAATCCATATCTTCCACTCCTTCTATTATCTTCTATCAAGACACACTGCACATTCCATTATAGCACTTAACAAAAGCATTAATCATATAATGACATTTTACTTGCTTTTGTCTTCTTCATTATACTGATTTCCATGGAAATGGCAACACATTTCCTTTTTCACCATCATATTCGCAACACAATAATTACATCTCAACACTAGAAACTTCTGGTTCTGAAAGAATAAACCTCCAGCTAGACCGATCAAGAAAAATAAAGATTCAAATTATCAATTTAGAAATGAAAGAGGGAATACCACTTCGGATTTCATGTACATTAAAGAATAAGTGAATATAACAATGTTAACCTGTAAGTATGACAATTTATATTTCAAAAACCTTGTAAATCACAAATTATTACATCTGATAAAGAAATAGAAATTTTGAATTACCTTTTATTAGATAATTTAAATTTAAAATAAAAATATGCCTAAAAAACTATATCAATGATTGTCTTCATCAGTGAATTCCACCAAATATTTAAAAAACAATTATGACTCCTACATAAATACTTTCAGAAAACAAAGAAGAAAATTCTCAGGTCATGTTATGAGACTGGTATTACTCTAATTTTAATACTAGAAAAATAAAGATATGATCACAAAATGATACTATAGACTAGTATTTCATTAAAATACAGTTGAAAATTCTGTATTTTATTAATCTTATTAGATTAATTAGAATAAACTACCAAGTTAAATTTCATAACATATTAAAAACATATTCTGATAAGTTTGGCTAGGGGTTTGTCTATTTGATTTAGTCTTTCAAAGAACCAACTCTTTGATTTGTTGATTCTTTGTATTGTTTTCTTAGTCTCGATTGCATTAATTTCAACTCTGATCTTAATAATTTCCTCTCATACGAGCTTTAGATTTGATTTGTTATTCTTTTTCTAGACGTTTAAGGTTCAACATTAAGTTGTTTATTTGAGCTCATTCTGTCTTCCTGATGTGGGAGTTCAATGCAATGAGTTTCCCTCATAGCACTGCTTTCATTGTATCCCACAGATTCCTGTATGTTGTACTGGCATTATCATTTAACTGTATAAATTGCTTAATTTCTGCTTTAATTTCTTCTGCGACCCAGCTGTTGTTCAGAAGGATGTTATTTAGTTTCCATGTTTATGTGGCTTTTTTGGTTTCTGTTGCCATTAAATTCCAGTTTCATTTCACTATGGTCCAAGAGTATGCATGGGATAATTTCAATTCCCTTACATTTACTTAAGTATGCTTTATAAGTTAGTACATGGTCTATTTTGGAGAATGACCCGTGTGCAGTTGAGAAGAATGTGTATTCTGCTGTTGTAGGGTGGAACACTCTGTAGACAACTGCTAAATCCATTTGTTCACAGATTTGCTTTAGTTCTGATATTTCTTTGTTAATTTTTTGTCTAGCTTATCTGTTTGTGACAGTGGGGTATTGAAGTATCCCATTATAATTGTGTTAGTGTCTATTCGACCTTTCATGGTCCTTAATATTTGTTTTATGTAGTTAGGTGCACCAATATTTGGCATGTAAATATTAATGATTATTATTTCTTTCTCTTGGAGTTTTCCCTTGAGAAGTATGGAATGACCTTCTTTGTCCCTTGGTTTGAAGTTCACTTTGTTTGAGATTAGGATTGCTACCCCTGCTTTTTTCTCTCTTCATAGATGTTTTAGCATTAAATTTGACTTTTAAAAATATTAAATTAAAATGTTTATTGTGCATTCTGAAATTTGGTACTCTCTAAACTCTTGCTTTCCTATGGCAGTGCTTATCAATAACATTATTTGAGAGATTTGTTATAGTTACTTCAAAATATTTTAAATTATCTTCCTAAAAATCCAAAATAAGAGATTTATGACTCCATGGGAAAAAAAATATTGTGATTCAATGGAATTTATCTGGATTGAAAGATGGGCTTAGTATCTGAAAATCAATCAGTGTAGTAACTATTTTAATAAAAAAGCACAAATTTAAGATGATTTTAATATATGTCAAAAAATTTTTACAATTCAACATGCTCTTAAGATTTGTAAAATCTCAGTATAGTATGAACACAAGAAAACTTCCTGAACCTAGTTAAGAACATATACCAAAAAATCTGCAGCTAACATATTCGGTGGTGAATAGTTCAATGTTTTCTTTCTAAAAGCAAGAAAAAAATCTAATTTATCTACCTTTACTTAAAATTGTACTGGAGAGCATCTACATTGAAAAGGTATAAGTAAAATGATCTTATAAGGTATGATTACATATGTAGAAAATGCTAAGATACCTACAAGATACCAACCACAATTGAAAAGTAGTTATCAAGAACATAATGTTCAAAGCCAGTTAGAAAAACAAAAATTAAAATTTTAACAATATGGTAGGCAATTCAGTAAACAAAAATTCAAACTTTAAATTCGATCACTTCATGTATAAGGACATTAAAGAAAAAATTCTTCAAAACAAAAAATGTGAAAAATACATACATTTAAAACTGTAAAACATTACAAAATAAAGTTAAATAGGATCAAAATAAACAATAGTTAATGTATCAGAGCATTTATTTGGTGAAATGGCAATTCTACACAAACTCATCTTAATGGTAAATAATCCCATTCAAAATCCAATCAGCTTCTTGTGTACTAATCAAGAAAATTCTAAAACTAATATGGAAAGGCAAGGAATCTAGAAAAGCCAAAGCAATTTTAGAAAAAGAAAACAACATGAGAGAATTCCCAGTTTAATAAAAGCTACTATAATCATGTTGACATAAGAATTAAAATACGGATCAGTACACATAAAAGAGAATTTAGAAAGAAACTATGTGACTTTATGAACTGATTCTTGGCAAACTTACATAAGCTATTCAGTGCAGAAAAAAAGTCTGTGTAGCAAATGGTACTGTCCATTTATATATTATCCAAACAACAACCTCAACTTTTACTTCACACCATAAATAAAAATTAAATGGTGACTTTAAAAGGATCACAGACCTACAGGAGCTAAAGTTTTAAAGCATAGAACAAACATAAAAAGTTACATATTTAAATCTTTAGTTCTCTGAAGGACACAGTTAAGAAAACAAAAGGAATGCTACAAGCTGAGAGAAAATATTTGCAGAAAATAATCTAGCCAGCTGCTTGTTTCTAGAATATATAAAGAACTCAAGAAAGTCAATAATAGAAGGCCATCCCTAAATGCTTACATTTGGACATATAAGTGTCAAATAAGCCAATGAAAGTATTTCAACAGAGCAATGAAAATTAAATCCATGCCCACCCATGAGAATCATTAAGGCTCAAAACACTGTTCATCCTGAGTGCTGGTGAGGATGTGAAGCAAATGGAATCTCCTGCATACATTATTAATTGTAATGAAAGTTGGTACACCTCTTTTGGACAACAGTGTGTTAGCTCTTAGGAAGTAAGACAGTGTGGTAGGAGTAGGGCGTGGCTACAGTTGACTGGCAAGGGGGCATGACCTAGAGGAGTGACCTGGACTTGACTGTCAACCTTGTGGGAGCGGCATGGACCTGACATCTGCCCCACGTGCCAATTTCAAGCGCCGCCCCTCTCACAAGGACAGTTCCTCTTCCTTTCTACAGTGCCACCAGGGAAAGTGCTCTCCCTTTTCTCTCCTGTGAGACGACGGTGTCTGCGCACCCAGCCCAGTGCTGTCATGCCTCTTCCTTTCCATGGTAACCCCTACTGCACCTTTTAGGTGTGGTACACATTTTGCTGCTTCTTTTGTTATGCTCAACTTTCTTTTTCTTCTTTTCTCTAACATTTTAAATAAAACTTTAGAACTACTTTTTGCTGCCCTCATTCAATACTTTGTTCGAGGAGGGGAAGAACCCAGGAATATCGGAACCTACTAGATAACAATATGAGATTTTATGATTCAGCAATCCCATGTCTATGTATTCACCTAAAGGTAATAATAAACAGCTGTCAGCACAAAATTGTACATAAACATTCATAAAAGCATTATTCACAATTGTCTGAAACTGGAAATAATTCAAGTGACCACGATTTGGCTAATGAATAAACGAACATGGCATATCCATACTGTGGAACACTACTCAACAATACAAAGGAATGAAATAGCTGCCTCGATGAGAAAGAATTTAAAATATATTATGATAATTGGAGTTAAATCAGGCACACACACAAAAAAAACTTCACTCTGTATAACTCTCTTTACATTAAATTTTAGTAAAGCTGAGAGTCTAATGACAGGAAGTAGATCAGAGGCTGCATTGAGCCAAGAACTGGGTAAGACGGACTGCAGAGGATCATAAACCCCCTTTTTGAGTAATAGAAATATTTCATCACTTGATTGTAGTGATGGTTATGCAATTGTGAACAATTGTTAAGACCCATCAAAGGGGATACTTTGGGGGTGTTATGTGAATTATAGCTCAATAAATTTTAAGTGAAAAAATAAAACCTGTGTAATAAGAGAATTGTGATTCTACCAAAAGAATTTAATTAACAAGAGATCTACAAATCTGGAAATTAGAAAGAAACAGGCTATTTGGAGGAAATAAGCAAATGAAGACCAAAATATATATCATAAGAAAAATATAGTGATGTTACTAGAAGTTCAGTAGCAATGAGTACCCACGTAACCACAAATCTCTGTCACATTCATTGTAAAAATCTTAATTTTAATTTGTATGTTAACTGTGTATTCACAGTGAATTTTTTGACCTTATTTTTTTTAATGGTACATTTTAGATATACACAGTGATAACATTCATCATAGGGGATTTGTACCTGTACATGATATATCTTGCTGCTGCTTTTTTTCTCACTCTCCTACCCCCACCCCCTCCTCCCTTCTTATTTACAAATGCTTTGTTTCCATTTTTTCCTGCTATTCTCTTGTTCCTCCGTTCCTTTCCCCCTCCCCCTCCCTTGTTCCCTTTCCCATTTGAATAATTTCTTCCCTTTCCCAATATAATATACTTTAGTCCTTATTTCACTTTCAGTTTCTCACACCAGAGAAACAATGCAGTATTTAAACATGTCTGATTTATTTCACTTCAGAGTATGGTCTCAAGATGCATCCACTTACCTAGAAATATCTCAGCTTATCATTCTTTTTTTTTTTTTTTTGTGGTGCGGGGGATCGAACTCAGGCCCTTGTGCTTGCAAGGCAAGCACTCTAATCACTGAGCTAAATCCCCAGCCCCCAGCTTATCATTCTTTATGACAGAGTAATACTCCATTGTATAAAAAAAAAAAAAGAT